>CAUYRH010065287.1:0-27784 GCA_963574655.1 Perodicticus potto | reverse complement strand
AGTCTGTGGTCTCTCTGCCTCACTCCTTCCCAGAAAGTTAATGGATTTGAGACTCAGGCTATTCCCCTGCTTACTTCCTAACTAGAAAAGCTGGTAAAGTACACGTTCACTGAGTAAGCAATGGATGGATAACATTAAAATGTAATGAATTGCCTCAAATTCAGCCCGAGCCTTTCTCGAGCTCACGGAGAGAGTGTGTCAGTGTCCCCACCCTTTCCTCTGTGCCGGCTCCTTCCTTCCCTGGGCTCGAATCCAGCCACCCACTCACGGCAGCATCATGGGCAGCGGCATCTCCAGCAGGAGGCCAATCTTGGAGACCATCTCCTGTAGTCCTTTTGTTTCACAGAACAGGAAACTGAGGCACCCGGTTCAATGGGATAAAGAATATTTTAAAGATGTCTCGGAGACTCACACAGAAAAAGATGCCTTAAGGCTGCCTGCTACCTAGCAGTTACCTGAGAGTTAAGATCTTTGAGGTTTATAAGTTACACCTACCTGAGTCCTACGTGATCACTGGGAAGTAAAAAAATGAATTCAGATAGTAGCAGTTAATCTAGAAGGTGTCTCAGAAGTCAGGGCCCCAGTGTAAAATGTGTGTTTGGCTGGCATTCTGAAGAGAACATGCTTACAAGGGCTCTTTCCCAGGGGTGACCCTGGCAGGAGCGGTCACCACCCCAGTGCTGAAGGGGCCAGGGAAGGCAGGAGGGTGACTGCGGTCTGATGAGAGCTGCAGAGGGTCTCCTGCGGGAGGGGGGCTCCCACGGTCAAGCAGTGGCCACAGCACGGGGGCAGGGGAGTGGCCGCAGTTTCTCCCCCCACCCTTGATCTTCTGCCTGCACCTCCCCTTGGCCAA
The DNA here is from genome assembly GCA_963574655.1 of Perodicticus potto. Taxonomy (NCBI): domain Eukaryota; kingdom Metazoa; phylum Chordata; class Mammalia; order Primates; family Lorisidae; genus Perodicticus; species Perodicticus potto. Next base: position 26,931 of record CAUYRH010065287.1, on the reverse strand, counting down.
ACACAGTGGGAAGGTGGAGAACCAAGGAGTTGAGAGCTGCAGCCCTCAGAGTTCCACTTCCCTACCACAGGCAGAGAATAACTCCTCACTTGCTGTGAGTATTGTTTTAATTATCTGTGTAGAATGATCCATGTTCAGAAGCCAAAACAGTGCATTGTTTTAATTATCTATATAGAATGATCCAGGTTCAGAAGCCAAAATGGTGTTAATACAAGGTGATAAGACAGCCCTTTTCTTGGAGGGTCCCAACTATTCCACTGTGCAGGGGCTCTTGGTCCTGAGAGGGGGAGGGCTTTGTGACTTCATCAGGGAGAGGATATTCCAATGTGGTGTTGCCTGCTGCCCTTCCCTAAGCAGAGGCACTGTGAACCTTTGCAGAGAAAGAGCTTGAACTGTTACTATAGAAAGCACTCAGGAACTGAAGAGATATGCTCATATTACAAGGGCCAGAGATCCTGTAGATTTTCTCCACAGGAGGTCCCTGGGAAATAATGTGTAACTGACATGACCAGTCTTTTCTCAGGAGTCAAAGATAAATGAAGCCGAGCGTAACTTAGCCCGTAGAAATGACAGGTACAGTGATGCCTCTGGCCATCCATCTTCCCACCCTCACAGGCATAAAGAGAAATGGGATAGAACGCTGTAAGAATGGGTTTGAACTCAGCTCACACCTGCTCATGAGACTGGGTTCTGCCAAGCACTATTTTAAATCAGAATCCTCCAATAGTGTAGGGTTTATCACACAGACTGAGCAAGAGCCAATGTGGTTATGTTGGCAGTTCTCAAACTGGCTGCCGGTTAGAATCACTCTGGGAGCTTTAAAAAGGTAAAAAATACCATGCTTGGCCCTTCCCGACCCAGAGAAACAAAGCTCCTCAGATGAAGTTCAAGTATCTACATTTTTAAGGCTTCTTAGGAAATTCTAATGTGTAGCCAGGGGTTGAGTTCGATGAAAGGTAGGACAGATAAGCAAAGGTGCTGAGACATTTGGGGGAGTTTTCTTTTAAGAACACCTGTCCCACCTCCCCTCATGCCTCTTATATTCCTGAGACTCTTATATGTCCTAAATTAGACTCTGGGCTTCCCTCTCTACCTGTGCATAAATGTAAAAAGTCCTCCCTGGATATATTTTAAGGCCATTAACTCCGGTAGTTATGTGGTTACCTAAACTGGTTCAGAGATTTGTTTTGTTCTTTTCCAAGCTTCTTTTTGCAAGATGGCTGGATAAAATTAGGTGATGGGAGACAATTAACTGGAGTAGGATTAAGAATTTCATGAGGGACAAAGAGAAGTCAAGGTCCCCTTGTTAAGGGACAACTGGTGTTTTCTTTGGGATAATATTTTATCAGAAAGCATCTCTTTTTTAGCAATATCTCACTATCAGTGTTTTCAAAGTTTGAGCTTTATGGGGACAAAAAAGGAAAGTCATTCTAATTCATTCAGTGTATGTTGGGATATGATAAGCAAATGCTTATTTGTTCCCATCCAAAATTTCTCTAGGAAACAGCTAGAGACCCAGCCCCTGAGGAAGTATTTTCTATTCCTACAGTGCCATCTTGTGGCCTATGGGAGGGTTACATATTGGTGCCTTTCAAGGGACACAATCTCAACAGATGTGAGAGTAATGAGTGAGAACAAATTTTCAGCAATGAACTCATTGAATTGTCCCCATCCCCTCAGGTTTTATTGTACTGATCAGACTATGCAGTAGCCAGGGGGTGGTCTCATTCGTAGCTGATGCTCATTCTCTGCTTAAGCATGTGAGCAAGCTAAGCCAACCTGGAACATTTCAATGTAAACATAGTCCAGGGGTGCTCCAACTTCTGGCATCAGAACCCCTTTCTACTCTTCAAAATTACTGAGGGTCCCAAAGCCCTTTTGTTTATGTAGGTTATATATTTATGTTTACTATACTAGAAAAACTAGCACAACTGAGAAAATTTTAAAATGGGTATTAATTCTGATATTAATTCATGATAATAAACCCATTGTGTTAATGTAAATACCATATTTGGGGGAAAATAACACTATTTTCCAAAACAACAAAAAATGAGTATATTGGAATTGTTTTCACTGTTTTATAAATCTCTTTAGTGTCTGGCTTAAAAATAAGACAGCTGTGTTCTCACATCTGCTCCTGTTTCCAACCTATAATGATATATTGTTTTGTTTGAAGTATAGGGAGAAGCTCTGGGCCACAGAAGTATATCACTCAAAAAAAAGAGAAATGTTTTTATGGCCTTTGCATGTAAATGTAGATTTAAAAAATATATGCTAGACCAGCCCAGGAGCAGTGCCTCTCGCCTATAATCCTAGCACTCTGGGAGGCTGAGGCAGGTGCATTGCTTGAGCTCAGGAATTTGAGAACAGCCTGAGTAAGAGTGAGACCTCCCCCTCCACTCTACTAAAAGTAGAAAAACTAGCAGGGCCTAGTGACACACCTGTAGTCCCAGCTACTTGGGAGGCAGAAGCAAGAGAATCACTTGAGCCTAAGAGTTTGAGGTTGCTGTGAGCTGTGATGATGCCATGGCACTCTACCCAGGGTGACAGAGTGAGACTCTGTCTCAAAAAACAATATATACACACACACACACACACACACATATATATATATATGCTAGACCACAACTCACCAAGTGGTTGTTTCTTAAAGGTTAATTACAACATCAATTCCTGAAGAATGTAATTAGTGTAATAAAATGAGTTTTGACATCATGGACTCTTTAAAAAGATCTTGGGGTCTCCCAAACATTGGTGGAGCACACTTTGAGGACTGCTACTCTAGGTAGACATTTGATGGACAAAAAGCACATCTTTTAGAGTAGTTTAGACTTGTACATCCCCAGGGAGGTGTTCGAGAGCCATTATCACACCACTTTTATCACCTTTGACTGCGGGAGGTAAATGATGCTGTCACCTAGGACTGCCATTCATCTCAGAGATGCTTGAGGGAAGAGCGTCTGCCCTCAGTATGACCTTGGAGCTCTTTCAGTGGCTGGCAACTGTGGGCTGTGAGGACATCAGGCCCCTGTCATTTGGAAACAGCTCTACAGGTGATTCTGTTATACCCTCCCAGTGATGCGCCACCAACCCAGCCTCCTTCTCTCCACTATACTGAGGAGGAAAAAATGCTCCTTCAGAGCTTAAGGTGACATTGAACAAAGGGGGATGACAGTGGGGGGTGACACACATATTAGCCAAAACCCATTATTTCTTTCTTTGGCCTCATACAGGATGTCAGCTTCGTTCTTACTTCCCATAGGCCTCTCCTGCCACCATCTCTGTGTCTATTTCCCCAGGACATATTGGTCTCCCCACTTTTGCCCCTGTAGTGTAGCTGTCATTTTTGCCACCCAGAACTTAAGCACCCTCTTCTGGAAATCACACCCAGAAACCCCTCAGCTTAAGAGCTTCTGGTGGAGTCAAATCAGCCCCCAGTCCTAGAAGGGGATTTGTGATTCAGAGCTGATCTGAGGGCTCACCTTTCCCTGACCTCTGTAGTTGGTTCAAGGGTAAAACACAGTGGGCTTTTACTTCAGGTCCAGGAAGCAGACCTTTCACCCTCTTTCTGCTTGGATGGATTCGACAGAAAGTAGAGTCTCTCCCCATGACGCAGAGCCTGAGAATGGGACACAGAGAAGCTGGATCCTGGAGATGGAAAGACAAAAACCGAGTCCCGAGGACCTGATCTCAGCCTCTAACAGAGTTGCCCCTGCAGCCTGCCACCCTCTCCTGAATGTTTCAGTTATATATTAGCCAAAAATTCCTGTTTAGCTGGATGCAATGACTCACAGCTATAATCCCAGGACTTAGGGCTGAGAGGCCAAAGTGAAGGATTGCTTGAGGCCAGGAGTTCAAGAGTAGCCTGCACAACATAGCAAGACCCCTACCTCTACAAAAAGAAAAAGAAAAAAGAAAAGAAAAAGTAAAATTATCTGGGTGTGGTGTCTCCTGTCATCCCAGCTACTTAGGAGGCTGGGACAGGAGGATCACTTGTTCCCAGGAGTTGATGACACTACTGTACTCCAGCCTGGGCAATAGAGTGAGAACCTCTCTTTATAAATAATAATAATACTAGTAATTCCCACTTTGCTTTTGAGCTGGGTAGGTGAATGTTTGCATTAAGTTGGCTGCTGTGTCTTCAAAATCAGAAGAACCGTACCCTACACCATCAGCTTACCACCATTTCTCCTGTCTTGCACTCCCAGCTCACCTTGCTTGTCCCCATCATTGTGAAAGCTCTAGTATTTAAATTCATAGTCTTTTTTATTTTTATCCAAGAATCCACACTGTCCTTCTTTAAAATGGTGATATTACACCAGAAAAAGGGAACATCTAGGGCTCACTGAAATGGGTAGGAATGGATTGTCTCGATTATTAAGCAGACATGGGAAATACCTCACTTTGGGGATACAGTCTTCTGCCTCCTGACTTTAAAGAAGTATAGTGTAGACCTCTTGATAATTAAATGCACTTAAATAAGATTAAGGCAATATGCTAAAGAGTTTTAGGGAACCCTGATAGACCAGATTCTTATCGACTCTTACCATGTCCAGGAAATCTGTTTTAACAAAATGGGAAGAAACATGGTTCCATCTGCAGAATTGGATATGGCCTGACAGCACCCTCTGTTGGACGTGGGACCTCCCAGGTCATCAATAGAGCAGACAATAGCAGCTGGAAGCCTGCTGACCTTAAAGAAGGAAAGGTCCAAATTCCATCTGCAGTCTTTCTGAATTAGAGTCATGGCAGAGAGAGAGAGAGAGAAAGAGTTGGAGGGGTCCAGATCAACTGTGGGGAGAGGACGGATCTTGTTTCCCAATTCCTATTGACATTACTGGAAATGAGAGTGCTAAGGTGACATTCTAGGTTGTCTTCAATGCTCCAGAACATCCAGAACAGATTGCAGAACTGGCATCACTCATTTCTCAATGATGAAATGTCTGGCTAGGTTTTATGATGGTGTTTATAAATGTCTCCTTACACATGATCACTTTGAAGTTACTAGAAAGTTAATGTTTTACTTTCTTTCTAGTCCCCATTTATGAACCTAATGAAGTCCGACCATCAGAAAAATAGGCTAAGGTTTGCACGTGCAACTTTTATTGTTCTCATGTGATTTGGTGGTATAAAAACATTATTTAAGAAGTCAAATCATTGTCATCTGCAACAGGTACTTTGATACTCAAGTTGAGAGTTGAAAATAAGACAACAGAATTCTGAGCTGTACATATTCCAACATACATGCCTTTAACAGAGTAATGGCAGTTCTATTTTACCATCATCTACATAAATTCCCTGTGAAACAATTCTTGTTATAGGGAACTTCTCTTATGTCTTATCCTGAATAATTTTAGAGAATACATCATTAGCCCCCTAAGGAAAAGAATTTTTCATTTATCGAGCATGTGGTAGTTTTTAATCCATTAGAAACTATATTATTTCATTTAGCCTAATAAGCCTCATGAGCCTTTAACTTAAGGCTTCCTCCTCTACCTCTACCTCCTTTACCTTGCAAAGAAGCAAGAACCGAGGCTTGGGGAGGCCACGTGGTTTTCCCAGGGTCACAGATCTAGTAACTTGCAGGTCATGTCACTGACACCCAGTCACTAGAACCTTGACTGGCTTTGAACAGGCTTACTCTCCACTGCCCTATACTGACAAAATAGACAGATTTGCTCATTTGAAAGCTTCAAAACAAAGCGTTGTATCAGGAATTATTTCCCTCTTCAGAATCAGCACTCAGTCCCTCTGTGGCCTGATTCTAATCATTTTCTGACCTTGACTCAATTGTTCTTGTGAAGAACTAGGTATAACTAGAGGAATTTTTAAGAAGGGAAGCGTTCATTACAGACAAGCATGCCTGCTTCTGATTTCTAAAAGAAAAAAACAATCCTCGTGTGCATTTTTAGCCTTGAACTATATGAATTTTAGAAGGATTCAGCAGTACTGTAAAGGTCCGTGTACTTCCAGCGAATCCCACAGTGAGGGTACGAAAGGCGCCTCCTTCTTCCGGCATGATGGAGGAAACCCTCAGGAGTGTTAGGAAGTGACGCTGACCCCGTTGTCCCCAGTGCATGGTTCCCTGACCTCTGGGCCTGGAGAATTATATGCATGGAGATGTTAATTCACTGGATTTCTGCTCCCCTCCAGGAAGTTAAATATAAAAGCTCAGCCAGGAGTTGGGAAAGGAAGGAACACTAGCCTTCCTTGGGTGTCTACCACGTGCCAGTGCTGCAGGGGGTGACCCTCAGTTGGGCATTTCCTTCTGTCCTCCAACAGCCCTGGGAGGGAGGACTCAGGGTGGCTGCGGTAATTTACTTATGAGCCTGACCCCAACCCGCTTGCTGTCTTAACTTGAAAGAAAGCCTCTTCAAGGGTTCCTGGCTACCGCACAGTGACCCCCCACCCCACGTGGCACGCAAGGCCTTCTCTGACCCTGTGGGTGTCACCTTGCACAAACAGGAGCACATCACCTCATCTACTTCCTCTCCCTAGTTATTTCCAAGAGGCCAGAAAGTCTAAGCAATTAAGGTTTCTGAGCCCAACAGCCTGTTTTATACCCTCTGCCTTTACACAGCATCTTCTAGCTCTTTGCATGTTCCTTCCCCTCCCCAGGACCCCGTCCTGACTTGGGGAGCTCTTTCATAGCTCTGTAGACCCGTTCTGGGCATTTTCCTCCCCGCACAGACTTTTCTCATCCTGCCCAAGCCTCTCTCAATCGATACCTTCCTTTGGCTGCCTCACCGTGGCTTAGATACAGCTCTGTTTGCCTAGCACACCACGCCAAAGGGTTTGTTCATTAATTCATTCATGCTTAGCTGTTAATAATTGATAATAATAACAATTAAATATTCATCGGGCCCTAATTTCTGCCAACCACTGTTCTTCTCAATACTGGCCAATGACACTTAGGATGACTCGCTCAGGATGACAAAGTCCAGTTAGTCAAACCCTGGGGTCTTTGCTGAGGAAGAAGTGAACCTAATCTCTCTGGGCTTGCTGCGGAACTGCATAAGTGTGCAGTGAGAATGGTCACTTGGCCAGCACTCAGCTAGTCTGCCTGAGAAGGAAGGCAGGGAAGAAGGCTGAACCCAGAGACGGGGAGTGTGTCACGCTGAGAGCCTCCTTAAAAGGTCCTTTGAGGAGTTCCGGCCTTGGTTTTATGTGCCAATACATTCCCCTTTCTTTTTGTTCTAGTGCTAATTTGGGTGGAGCTTCTATTTCCTGCAGTCGGAGAGCCCTAATGGCCTTGTAAAGGAAAGCAAGCGCTGCCTGGCAGAGGAGGCCCTTCTGAGGAAGGGATTAGGTGGGGCAGCCTGGGTGCTGGAGCTGGCAAAGGGGAAAGCTCTGGGCAGGCAGGGTGGGCGGGTGAGGGGTGGGTGGGCTGAAAGGGCTTCATAAAGCAGGCTCAGAAGTTTGGATTTCATGCTCAGAAGCCCTGAGGAGCTGGCAGAGGTGTGATTTTTATTAAACATGTGGAAATGGTGGCCTGGAGGATGGATCAGAGAGGACGGAGACTGAGGCCAGAGGGGCGGGAGACACAGTGACACTGTGGCAGCTGTATTTTTGCTTTCAAAAGCCAATTGCTCTAGGCAGATTTTTAAAAGGTCACCTTTTCCATTTTTTAAATAATGACACTATTACCAAAGCTAATTGCTATCTTTATCTTCCAAATTTTGAAGACCTCAGTTTGATAACTTGTTTTTTACAAGTTTTACTAGGTTTGCTGGGGGGGTCAGGGGAGTAGATAGGTGAGCACTCACAGCCCGTTACTCCACTTGGGTGGGTACATCTGGTCCCGCAGAACTGCATTCACCTTGGGGCTTATCTGTTCAAGACGCAGCCTTCTATTCTCCAAAGCCCTCTGCCATTTCCCTCAGCGCACCCTCGGAGGAAGTGTTTGTTAAATAAATTCATGTGTTTGTATTCTTCCTTCATTCCACCTCTCCCCTGTAAAGAGAGAAATAGAATATATGCCTTTCTCAGAAAATCCGTGGACTTTAAAAATTACCGACGTTAAATTTGGTAATAAAATCAAAATACTCATTAACCCGGACTTCACAAATCCTAACCTTTAATATCTACCAAAAAAGCTAGCTACTAATTAAATAGTTTAAAGGACATTGGAATGAAAATAGTCGTTACTTAAGAGAGCAAAGGTTTTTTTCCAACTCAGTGAAAGTATACTGTTAAAATTGGGATAAAAAGGGCAGCAAGGTTTAGGCTGGTAAATTACGTTTGCTTGAGTGCAGTGGTTCTCAGATGTTAACGTGCACGCCAATCTCCTGGAAGGTTTGTTCATACACAGACTCCCAGGCCCTCCCCGTCATCTGTGATACAGTAGGGCTGGCCTGCAGCCTGCCAGATTTCCAGGACAGACCTAGTTTGAAACCACTATCTAGGCAGTTGAGTCATATAGTTGTTAAACACTAAAGCAACTGGAGAACTAAGGCAAAATCAAAATCATAGTTGATTAATTGTACATACTATGTAATGTATAATCACATATGTATGTATGTGTGTGTATTACATGTCCAGCCCTTTTTATACTTAATTCTCCTAAAGTACAAGCAAACTGCATCTTCAGTATTGTCTAAATATTCATTGCTTTTATGTAACAGGCTTCTGAAGACCCTCCGTGGCCATGGCAGGGTGTCTTCCCCACAAAGAAGGTGCTGGTGCCACACCGTGGTTAAGAACACAGGCTGCGCCGATGCCCGTAGCTCAGTGGGTAGGGAGCCAGCCACATGCACCAGGGCTGGTGGGTTCGAGCCCAGCCTGGGCCTGCTAAAACAAAAAAACAGCTGAGCATTTTGGTGGGCACCTGTAGTCCCAGCTAGGTGGGAGGCTGAGGCAAGAGAAACGTAAGCCCAAGAGTTGGAGGTTGCTGTGAGCTGTGACGCCACCACACTCTACCCAGGGCAACAAAGAGAGACTCTGCCTCAATTTAAAAAATAAATAAATAAAAAAGAACACAGTCTGTAGGACTAGTGGCTGTGTGACCCTTAACAAGGCACTTGAACCCCCTGTGCATCAGTTTCCTCATGTGAAAATGATAAAAATTTCTCTTTGGGGGAGCTTGCTTAGTGATTCTGATAACACAGGCACCCATCCCACGGATGGCTAGCTATTCCCACATCCCCTGCCTCCTGCCACACGCACAAGTTCCCCACGGCCTCCGGCCACCGTGTCCTGGCTCATGTAAGCCTCTCAGCCAAGAGCACACTCCCTCTTGGGCCTGCATGCCCCCTGCCGGCTCTGTGACTTTGGGCTCCAGAGCTGGCTCATCCCTCTGACACCACATGGTGCCAGTACAGAGCAAGCTCTCAGCTGTGCAGCTCTCCTGCCAGCTCTTCCAAGCCTCCTCTTCCTCCTTTGCACTCTTGGGAACATCTCCCTGCTTCTCCAGGGCCCCTCCTGTACTCTGCCAAAAGTCCTCACCTACTGGTTTCTTCTCCTGTGTTCTCAGTTCTCAAGGGCCCAGGGCTGTGCCTCAGTCAATTCTGGGACCCCACAAAACTCAACTGCAGCTAATGGGCTTTGTACTTATAGTGATTTAACCAATGTTTGTTGAGGAAAAGAAGGAAGAAAAGAAAAAAAAGAAGGAACACAGGGAGGGACATTTTTACTATAACTTCTGAAACTAGAGGTAAATCCCTTGAGTAGAAAACCTAGAAAATTATTTAAGTTGAACCATATGCAACTGTTGATACTTGACAGCTTCCAATCTACAATACAGGCAATTCAAGTGGTTCAAACTAATAGTCATTTAATATGAGTGAATTTGAACCTGGGTAAATACATATAATAAAATGTCTTAGTTTTATAATACTATGTACAAACCACTAGGAGTGGATACTAAGCTCAAAGTTTACATAGTCTGGGAGGCTCTTTTTAAGCAAGGAAGACAAAATTACTAGTGAGATGTTATATTATGGGGTCTTAGCAAGGCCTGGGCCAGGAGGAAACTCTGGAGCTTGGCCATTTGCTTCATAGCGACCACAGCACCCAGAAGGAAGACACTTCCCAGGGCCTTCTTTGACAATGGGGGCTACTTAGGCACGTGTGAGTCCGAAGAGTCAACGTTTTGGGGAGAATGTATATGAGAAGAACGTCCCTATGGGCAGATGACTCAGGTGCCAGCAAGTCCGCGCTGCAGTCACCCGGAGCCACACGGAGAGACTGCATGATTGCTAGGCTGGCCCATAGATTCCTAACAGGGATATTTCTAAGCCCAATGAGCCTCCACGTCAGACAGACCTCAAAGGCACATGGTTTGTTCTTTCGCTGAAATCCTCATGTTCATATGTTTCATGTATTTTCCCTCAGATGGAATGTTTTGGAGCAGAAAGGGAGCTAATTAAGAAAATGTAAGCCATGCTGGGAAAACACTGAAGGGGCAGGGGTAGGACCAGGAATAAAAGCTTTATAAAAGCTTTATAAAACTCATGCTGAAAGACAGGGATAAGGCCAGGCTCCAAACATGGAGTTCCTGGCATTTCTAGAAAAGTCTCTGAGAGGGCTTGCAGGCAGAGTTATTAGATTAAAATTTTACTATTATGCTGGGAGTGGTGGTGCGGAGCTTACTGAAATGTCATAAAGAAATCCCAATTCCATAGCTCACCAAGCCAAGCAAACATAAACTCATATGTTAGGCGTGGATCTCCAGGAAACCTTTTTTTTCCTAGAGATAAGCTTGGCTGATCCAGTCCCTTTCTGGGCTTAGTTACAACATAAACCTCCTTCAAGTGTTATGTCCTGGGCCCCCACATCCTGCTACTTCCCTAGGTCTCCCTTTGTCCATGGCCTCCACGCCCAACCAAACCCGGTGAACTGTGTGAGAACGGCTCCCTCAGAGCATGGGGAAGAATTCCTGCTTCAGCAGCCCCCACCCCAACCCACCCCGGGAATCCAGGTATTACACATCTGCTGGCTCGCCTCCTACAAGAGAGTAAAGGACCTGAAATAAACAGGACTTGTGGTCCCTCTCCTTCATTTTGGGACACTGGGCTATCACACCTGACAAGAGGGTGCTTATCCCATTTGCATGTCTAACTTAAATATTTAAAACACAGGCATTAAAAAAGAAATTTGACAACCACGGGATGTGCTGTTTAGTATTCTATGTAACAATAATTTTGCCAGGCTAGCCTAGTGCTTGGCAAAACTCAGCAAGTTTTGCTCTACCTCTCTGGCTGCTGGAGGCCTGTTTTTGGAGGGTTTTGTCTTTAAATTAATCGAGACTGACAAAGCTGTATTCTGGGGCTTATTCTATTGCTTCACATGCTGTGGTATTTACCTGGCCATGCTTTTGATGTGGTATTTTCCACCTGCAGCGAGATATTCTTATCAATGAATATTCATTGATAAGACTATGAGAAGGGCACTGATGGACTAAAATTCTGGACCCTAAACAGGCCATCAGGATGGTTCGTCAATGTAATAGCACACATTGTTCACTAGGTGGCAGGTTTTTATAATTTTCCAATAACTGGAGACTATTGCTCCATTCTTGGGGGGAGAAGGAGTGTGAGTGTGGGCACATGTGTGTCAGTGCCTGTGTGTAATGTGTGTAGGGAATTCACCGTCAGCTTCTGAGACACCTCAAGGGATTGATTATTGATTAGATAATCTGAAACAATCACCACCATTTTGTACTCAGCACAGCCTTCTGAACCTATGTAACAATAATTTTGCCAGGCTAGCCTAGTGCTTAGACTTTTTTCTTAGTCTTTAGTCACTGATGGACTAAAATCCTGGACCCTGGACAAAATCATAGAATTTTGTCAGTCAGGGTGGAGAGAAGAAGGAAATGACTCTGACATTCATTTCATGCTTATCATGTCTGTACTAACCAAGGATGGCTGAGTCGTCTTTCCTGATAATCAGTGGATGCTTCCATGCACTGTTCATGTGCCCCCTGGCACAGCTGAAGGGCTCATCCCTTCAGCAGCTAGGCTTGCTGCTGGCAAAAACCTTCAGCTGCAAGAAGCTGTTTTGTCCATCCTTATCCTTACTGGGCAAGGTGGAGGTCTAAAAGCTCAGCCCCTTCCCCCAATCTGGGAGCAATGTGAAGGACCAGCCCCTCTTCAGGCCACCTGGACCAGCTGAGGCCTTAGCCGAGGCTGCCTCACAGCCTCTCCCCCTGCCCAAGCCTGCTTCCTGTGGCTTCTGCTGGTCTCAGAATCTGCCTCCCATCAAACCTGCTCTGCACCAATCCTGCAGGGAGTGTGGAACCTCAGTCTGAACCTGAAATTTTATTCGTAATTGAATTTCAATTCTATCTCAAGCTTTGGGTCTGCCTAATGGTGATACTTTAGTGTTAGTCAATTCAGGGTAAACGCAGTCCATTCAGGGATTTCCTCTCCCGCCTTCTCCCTAGGATTGCATCTCTTTTTCATGGGATCCCGCAGTAATCTTCTCTCTGTGCCAGCAGCCATTGCAACACCTCTATCCTGTCTATTGCTAGCTTGTGGTCAATGCCCCATTGGTGCCGCATCTTTTCTGGCTCGATACCAGGTCTCATCTGGCAGGCACCTTTCAGTGCCTCATCCTTACCATTAACATGTACATGGGAAGGACCACTTGCCGGGTTAATTCAGGACAACATGAGGCTATACATTGCTATTATGTAAAATACCAGGCAAGAACACCACCAAGTTACAGTTCCATTGTGTAGCACTGATGGTTCTGTTCAAAGTAAGTGATTTAGAGTTGTGCAGAATGTCCAAAAGAAATTATTTTTTAGTGTCCTTGTGTGGGAAAAAAAATGTCATTGGGCATGTTCTCCTTCTGCATAAAAGGGTTTTAAATTAGTTCCATGCAGCTTCCCACACTGATATAACCTACATTTCTCAAGTATGGCACTATTCAAGATGCTGGGGACACAGTGGGGTAAGGCCCCCTGACCTTCCTAGTTTTTGGTAGGAATTTTGTTCCAGGACTTCCACAGCTATGATTTCAACATGAAGGCCACTAATGAGATGGCATTTGCCCTTCATTTGCCTTTTTAGGCTAGATACCATTTCCAGTGGCCCTCACGCCAAGGGACATCAGCACTGCTTTCTGCTCAGTTGACTGTCACCGTCAATGACTCTATATGTCAGGAACTTAGGCTTTCTCCACCAATTGGCAATACATGAGCCACATCTGGCTGACAGATATGTTTTGACTGGTTGGTCCATTGGTTTTAAAAATATTTTTTATTTTGGAGAATTTGCAGGCAAATTAAGATTTCTAGTTTCTCTTTAAGGAAAAAAATATAAGAATACACAGTAGGCTAAGGTTTATAGACTCAGATGGCAACACAATTACTGAAAGTAAGTGCTACCTCTCCCTGCGCCTCCTAGACAACTTCAGATGACACAGATTCGTGGCTGTTCAACACATTCTGGTCAGACAGCCTCCTTCTCCTGCTCTACCTCTCTGGCTGCTGGAGGCCTGTTTTGGGAGGGTTTTGTCTTTAAATTAATCGAGACTGACAAAGCTGTATTCTGGGGCTTATTCTATTGCCTCACAGGCTGTGGTATTTACCTGGCCATGCTTTTGATGTGGTATTTTCCACCTGCAGCGAGATATTTGATAAGAAATGATGATAGCTGACTCACTCACCCTTAATTGTGATGTGGTGCCCTGTATCATATCTTTTATGATGACCTCTAGCCATTAGTGTTATTCGTGAGATCTTACTTGTTCACCCTCCTTTCAGCATGATAGGAGGCACAACCCAGCACCCTGGAGATGGGTGAGGCAAGGTGGCTCTTCCACTATTTAAGTGTGGCAGCAGGAAGTGCATCATTTCCAGATAAAGATATCTGCCTATGCAAGACCCTCCAGAGCCCACTTTTCCTCCTGCTATGGCCACCAGCAACATTCAGGATAGTGGCCCCTGCAGGCTGAGTCCCAGAGCAGGGAGACATGGAGCAGAGCCCCTAGTAAGAGGTCATGGAGCATGACTGAGAAGCAGATCTTTGTGGATTTAATTAACTAAGGATCTGAGTCTTTCAGTATTGCACAATGCCCTGGTCTGTACTGAGTGATCCAGCCCAGAAAAAGAATCTCTCTGAAAGTCCTGGCTAAATGATTCTCATTTATGGACCCTGAGAATCTTCTTTAGCTTCTAGGAATCTTGGACCCATCTGTAGCAGAAGGGTAGGATTTTGTGATGTTTAGTGGGTGTTCTGAATTTTCTCCTGGTTTAATCTTCCTTCCTTCCTTCCTTTCTTTCTTTCTTTTTTTTTTGTTGTTGTTGTAAGTAGGCTATGTTGTAAAAGAAAGAGCAATACTGCATATAAAAACAAATAATTATATTGTTTGATTTGATCTACTTTTATTTTAAATACATGTATGTTTTTTCCCTTGAAAGAAATTAGTTTGTACTGATGTGTAAAATAAAAATAAGAAGTAAAACCCCTGAGAATCTGCCACACATATTTTTACCAGGTCTATCCATGAATTTATCTCTATCCATGAATGTGGTATTTATCTCTTAGGACTTTTCTAAGACTTCTTTTTAGCAGTGGACTATGAGAGAGGTTAATGAATTATAGGATTTGAGGGATTTTTTACAATTTCTGTTACCTTCAGAAATTTCTTACCTTTTCTTATGGTTCATAGTAATAAACTACTGTGGACTACTTAAGTTGCCAGTGGGAGATTGGAAGTAATTTATAAGGAAATACGTGGTTTGCGTTTTTTATTGATTCATTTTTAATCATGTAGAAGAACTTGCTGGTACTTAGAGTTATTTACCATTTGTTACCAGGAGTAGAGACACAGTAGCACAGGCATTCTTGCTTAAGAAAATGCCCTGGGACAGATGTAGTCTTTCTTGAATCACCTGCTCTACTAGTTTTCTATTGCTGAATAACAAATTGCCATAAACCTAGCAGGTTAAAACAACATTTATTTATTACTCACAATTCTGTAGATTATAAATTCAGGTAAACTCAGCCAGGTTCCAAGAGCAACCCAAGGTCCAAATCAGGCTTGGACCAGGCTGGGGGTATGAATGCACTACCAATCTCATTCAAGGTGTTGGGTGAAGTCAGTTCCTTGTGTGCATAGCTCTGACCTTCTCATTTCCTTGCCAGCTATCAGCTGAGGGCTGATCTTTGCTCCTGAAGTGTCTAATATCCCTTTCACGTGCCCCTTCATCTTCAAATCCATCAGTGAGCATCTGGTCTTTCTCACACTTTGAATCTTTCTGAAGGCTCTGCTTTTAAAGGATTCATGATTATTCACCTAGATAATCTCCCTGCCTTGAAGTCAACTGATTAGCACCCTTAATTACATCTGTGAAATCTCTCTTATCATATAACATAATCATGAACCATAATGTCACATAACATAATCAAGGGAGTAACTTCATGTGCCAAAGGTCCCGGGAGGAATTGAGAATAGTGCGTCCACATCCTCTGACCATTCTGCTACTCTTCAATCATCTTTGATAACTCCTTTTTACCTTTTTGTTTCTGACCAACTCCCATCTTTTCTGGAGAATTCAAAACTAGCTGCTATCCATATATTCATTTCAATCAAGCCTGTCATTAGTTCAAGTATGTATTTTTTACTCACACCTATGTTGTGTGTCCAAAATATAAGGTGAAAAGGAATAAGCAAACAAGGTCATGGGCAGCATGGTGAAGAAATTGGAGAAAAACTCTAGAGCCAGGTTTGTGTACTAGTTGTATGACTCCGAATAACTCACTTAATCTCTCTATGCCTCAGTTCCCTCAGCACCGAAATGGAGATTATAAAAGTAACTACTTAACAAAATTGTTAGGAGGATTGAATGAGTTAGTATATGTAAAGTGCTTGAACAGGCCTGGCACAGGGTTGCTGCTATATGACTTAGTGGTTATTTTAAAATAATACTCGGTGCTGTGAAACACAAACCCTAAATTTTAGTGGGCTGATGCAGGCAAAGGTCATTTTCTCACTTGCATTATGGCTCAAGGGAAATGTTTCTGGTTGAGAAGCTTTCTAATGTGATCATTCAAAAACCAAGACTCATTACATTCGGTGACTCTTTCTCTAAATCACTGTGTCTTAAAATGTCAACCAAGGACCCTCCTGGCATCCTTGGTTGACATTTTGAGACCATTTCCACAAGCACCCTACACACACACACACACACACACACTCACACACACACACACACACACTTTTTCAACTGTGTAGCTGCAAAGGCCTGGAGTTTTTCATATTCTTCAACCAAAACAATATAGCAGAATACCTAAGCAGAGGTGAGACTCCAACTGTCTCTTAAGTTAGAAGACAAAGAGATTTTCAAAAATGTAAAATAATATCCATTTTGTCAGTTTTTTGTTTGAGCTAATGTAGTTCATTTTTGTAAAATATACTATTTCTATAATGTTTATATTATTATTTGTATTTTTTAATGAATTCATAGTCTGGAGTTTTCTTGGTAAGTAGCAGTAGATACAACCTACAGTAACAAAAGGTTTTTGGAATTCTAAATAAATTTAAGACTATAAAGAGATTATGAAACCAAAAGCGGGAGATCCAATGATATAAATTCTGGGAGAATTTTCCATTCAGTTGATGAAAGGAGTCTTGAGGACCACACTGAGGAGCCTCCTATCGGTCAGTCCTGGAATTAGCACATTATTTCCACTCATATTTCATTAGCTGGAACTCAGACATGTGGCCACACCAAACCAAAGGGAGACTGAGGACCGGACCTGGCTACTGCCCAAGAGAAAGCAGAAATGAGTCTCTCTCCACCTCATCTTCTTTACCATAGTTGACTCTTACAAGGATTCATTGACCCTTACCCTGTATTTGTCACAACTATCTTGTCTAGTGTTTGCCAAGAGCACTAGTATTTGGCAAAACATACTCAGACAACTCCAAGAAATTCTAGAATTGTAACATGAGCCCACTGTTAGCCTCATTAGTTTAGAAGTTGGCAGAGACTTATCTGAAATAGCTATGCATATAGCCAAAGAAGTAAAAGAAGGGTACATTAGTCTTTTCAGAATCGGGTTATTAAACAATGAGTGAAATGTTCTAGAAACATTTCTGATCCCTTTTGAAACCAAGAGTGAGGGATGACTGGTGCTAAATTGAGAGGCTCTTTGTTTGGTTTTATTTTGTTTGTTTTTGGTTTGCTTCGATTTTTGCTTTGATATCTAATACAACTTGCACAAAATCCACTTTACAATTTAAGAAATTGATGGCCTGTGGCAGTCTACATCACAGGTCAGCCATCTTATACTTTTTGAAATAAGACATGAGTTTTACACACACACACGAGCACCCATACCTTAGGGTTCAGTTGCCTGGAGAATATGATTGAATTTTATGTCACTAAAACTTTGAGAACAAGACTTGAGTGAGTACTAGTATAGACTTAGACAAAATCTTAAGGTGGAAATTTGATTTGTAAGTTTGTTGTGGCTAGATTTATTTTAGATGTTTATACTACATGTAAGTTGGGAAATTTGGAAATTGATATCTAATCTGCTTTTGTGCTACATGTGGTCTTTATCATGTACTAGGGACCCTTGTGCAATTAGCAGGTGGGTAAACACTTGTAGCTGTATCTTGGCTTTCATATGTCTTTGTGTTATAATTTACTGGAGATATAAGACCTTGATAAGGAGCATACACTGTTCAGAGGACAAGGTCAATCCACTTTAGGATCCTCCCTTTTATGAAATAAATTCTACTATGCTTAAAAAGAAACAAGCTTCACTGAGGACGTATTGTTTCATATTTGCTTGGTGCTTCCAGGTAGCCATTGCTAAGTAACAAAACATATGTGGTCCTTCAGTGCAGCCTTTTGACTGAATCCAAATTTTCAGAACAAATCCTTCTATTAAAAGGGCTGCAGCAGAGAAAGATGAAGTTTTTCTTGCCTCCTTTGGCGCTTAAAAAAGAACAGTCTTGAAATCAGATGGCCGCAGGTTCTCCACCCCTAAGCCATTAGCACATTGTTGTTTCCTGGACAGAAAGAACAAGATAGGTGGTTTTAAGGTCGGTGGGGGCCAATGGCTTCATCTCGGACCCAGGCCCTTTGCATTGCTTTTTCCCCCTTTCCCAGCCTCTCGATTTGGCCTCCCATTTGGTTTAGTTAACAAGTGCACAGTAAGATTGTTGTTCCCTCACAGGTGTTAAAAGAAAAATTTCAGACAAATTAAATTGAATAGAGTTTAATTGACCAAAGAACAATTTGAGTATTGGGTGGCCCCCAGAACCAGAAAAGGGTCAGAGTGACTCCAGGACTGCTACACAGTTGGATAACATTCATGGACAGAAAGGGGAGAGTGACGTATAGGAAACCCAAGTGAGGTACAGAGGCAGCTGGATTGATGACAGCGGGGCCTCTGCCTTATTTGAACCTGCTCTGAACAGCTGGTGCCTTTGGTTAGCTAAGACTGTGCTGACTGTTTGAAGGGTACGTTCCAGTCTGCTTACGCGTCAAGTTAGGTTCCAGGTCACCATGTACTGAGAAACCTTGAGGCCAAACTTAAAATATGCACGAAGGCAGCTTTAAGCCAAGGTCAATTTAGCACAGCCATCACATGGTGGTGTCCAAATCTGAGGGCAAAGGAGATGACAACAGAGAAGAAGAGACTTCTTCCTTCCTCCCTTGGGGAGGAGAACACCCCTCCCCAGCAGACTTCCCATCATATCTCGACGCCTGGGACTGTGCCCCATGCCCTCCTGCAGACTAGTTATTGACAAAAGGGACCGAGGATGCATAATTGACAAAAGCCAGTCTTGATCAGTTCATTGCTGCCTCAACCAAAGCGGGATCGTACTTGCAAGTAAGAAGGAGGAAAGAGACAGTGCCGGGCAGAGAGGCTGACCAGGCCCAGTGCACCTGATATGTGGGACAAGCAAACCTCAAAGAACGTCATCAAAGCGCAACTGACCAGTTAAAATCCTTCCAGTTGGGAAAGGTTTTCCCCTGCTACTGAGATAACTACTCTGCCACGCCCTCTGACTTTTCAAGCCACTTGCAGCTAACAGAAAGCCCTATTATTACTGTCCGTCTCTAAATACAGTCTTGCTTTAACAGTTAGAACTCCCGGTTGGAATAATACTAGAAAATCCAAACTTGATGTGAGTTAAATCTCTCCTCCCCCAGCCGTGGCTGATGTGGAGATTGCACTTGGCGGGGTTGTGATCAGTTACTTACCTCTCTCTTCACCCTGTTCCTAGCTCACTAGCCATAGGCCGGGGGCAGCCGGGAGAGAATTCTTCCCTGACTGATGCCATCCTAAGAAGGCTTCATGCTCACCGGGCATGGTGGACTCATTTGTGGGTCCTTAGGCCGTTGCTCCACTGGACCCCTCTGACTACAGTTCCTGTGACACGAGAAACACGTGACATTTTTCTGAAACCAAACAGTGAAAGTGGGAGTGAAGGGAGTGGGGGTGGGGTTCATGATTTCAACAAACTGATGATCATGAATTGGGACCATCAATTGAATGGAGCACCCAGGGAGAAGGACCACAGGGCACCTTAGCAGTGCACAGAGCCTTCCAGATCCAGATCCAGTGGCCACTTCCCCCACGCTTCCCCTTCCATAAAGAACTCTCTTTCCAAGTTTCCTTAACCTTCCAGGGGTTGGCCTGGAATTTGAAAAGCTCCTGGACAACTTTCTCTGCAGGTCTCAGGAAACCTTTTTGCCCTGAGTGAGGTAGAAATGCACTTGCTTCCCAGACGGAGCCCTCTCTTCTCACCTAAGATGGTTCAGGCAGCCTCAATGCCAGTCAAGTACTGTCCACTTCTGCAGGATTTGGGGACTTGGTACTCACACCCAAGTTGGTCAAACGATGCCTAGTGTTCAGTCAACCACTTTCCCTTTTACCATCCTGCTGGTGTGAGTTTTTCCATCATGCTGGTGTGAGTGTGGAGTCTTAACCGTGGTGAACTGGTTTCTACTGGTTCCTTTGTACCTCACATGAAATTCCGCATCTGTCCCTAAAGAAAAACATCCCAACCCAAAAGGGTGAACTCTGTTTTATTGTAATACTGTGGTGTCCCAAAGAGCAATTAGCGTTCTGTCGGCTGCAAGTTCCTCTAATAATGGTTCTGACTAATACGTTTTCTAGTCTAAAACTTTGGCAAAATGTTTGTTATTCTCTATCTGCTGTCAGCTGTGAACTCCAACCACCACTGGCCTCTTTCCATAAATTCATTTTCTCTAGTTCACTGGTCAGGGAAATCCAGAAAGAAAAGACGTTTTTAAGATTGGCTGATTAAAAGATCCTAACTCAGAAATCTACTTTTTCCTTGCCCGCTTAGTCAAAAGTACAGTGTATCTACTCCTTGGAAGCTGTTTGTTACCTCCTGTTTGTTTTTCTTTGTGTTCCGGATAGATGAAATTGTTTGCACTCTAATCACCAGAGAACTGAGTCATAATTACAGCATGATACTTCACCCAAAATTCAAATAGGTCAGCAAGAATTTTACTGAGATCCTTTTGTAGGCAAACATGCATCAGTGAATTCATTCTGTTCCTTAATTGGGCAGCCTATCCAACGAAAAGGAGGGCTGTCTGTGTGAATGTGGTTATGGGAGTATGAGTTTGCTTATGTGCTGAAAGATTCGACATGGTTATAGAATTAATAGTAAATACACGTGGAAATATGATAGATCTAACTGTGCCTGTCAATCAACCAGACCAATATTTAATAGTTTTAGCTGAAAAACAGAGGACAACAAATGTGAAACCACTTTATAATAGTTCCTGGAATATTTTGGATTAGTTACGCATTCTTGGTAATCCGAGTTTATCTCTTGTTCTTATTGTTGTTATTTTCATAGTTAGCGTATTTTCAGCAGCTATTCCTGGCCTTTGGAGTATAATTATGTTTCTCTCCTGAGCTATAATTTGGCTGCTGCAGCCAGAGGAACAAGGTTTACGTGGAATCAGAGCTGACAACTGGGGGTGGGAGCTGCAGCTCTGACATTCCTCTGCTGGCTGACAGCCCTGTAACTCTGAGCGTATAAAAAGACATTCCCGAAAATGGTTACCAAAACCAAATCCAGCTCTTGCATAGACATAGTTTTTTCTAGTAGAGAACCAGCTCTTATTGACAGGAGTGTTTATTTAGGGCTATTTCTTCCACTTAGCATTTAAGTCACCAAATACTACATGTTATGCGCCTGTCATGCTTCCGGCACAGTGCTGCATGCTGTGGGATGGACTTTGCGTTATAAGTACACTTTAGCAGAAACTGGTGTGTACACAAAGAAAGGAAATTCAGCATCGTAGTTGAGTGTGTTAAGATACTTTAAGTAAGTTGGGGTTTAGTCCCTCACCAAGAAATCCTGTGCAGTTTAACTTTCCTTTTTTTTTTTTTTTTTTTTTATTGTTGGGGATTCATTGAGGGTACAAGAAACTATGTTACACTGGTTGCATTTGTTGGGTAAAGTCCCTCTTACAATCGTGTTTTTCCCCCAAAAGGTGTGGCACACACCAAGGCCCCAAGACCCCACCCCCCTCGCTCCTTCCCTCTCTTAGCTCTTCCTTTCCCCACCCCTCCCTCATTCTTTCTCTCTCTGCTCTCCCCTTCCCTCACCCCCACCGTGTCAATAATTGTCATTAATTGTCCTCATATCAAACTTAACTTTCCTTTTTAAATGTCTGTTCTTTGCCGTTCATCTCCCTGATAATCAGCAGTAAATGCTATGGGTATGGTTCTGATCATCATGGTGATTCATCTCCATCCCAGAGAGATAAGAGTGTCTGTAACCCATATTCTCTGCCGTGAAAGACACAAAGGCCCTGTGTCACTTTGCTGGGGCTGCTGTACCAAATGTCACAATCTGGGGACCTTAGAACAACTGGACTTTTTTCTCAGTTTTGGACGCTAGAAGTCAGAATGGAGGGTATTTGCAGGGTCATGCTCTCCCTCAAGGTGCTATGGGAGGATCAGTCCTTTCTTCTTTGGAGCTCCTACTGCTCACCAGCAATCCTTGGAATCCCCTGCCTGGGTCACTCCAATATCTGCCTCCGTCGTCACATGGAATTCTCTCTATGTGTCTCTGTATGTGAATTTATCTTTCCTTATAAGGAATCCAGTCATTGGGTTAGGGCCCACCCTATGTAGTATGACCTCATCATAACTTGCTTACATCTGCAAAGACCCTCTTTCCAAATAAGGTGTTATAGTCACAGGCTGGAGGTTGAACCTATCTTTGGGGGGGGCACAATTCTACCCACCACAGACAGCAAAACATAGTCCTTGCCCTCAGGAAACTTGTTATTTACAGTATTTGGAAAAGATATAAACAGAAAATAATGAGAGAATAAACAAGAGAAACCAGTAAGCATATTCATCTTTGGTCCATCATTTTTTTTTTTTTTTTTTGAGACAGAGTCTCACTACGCCATCCTGAGTAGAGGGCTGTGGCATCATAGCTCACAGCAACCTCAAACTCTTGGGCTTAAGCGATTCTCTTGCCTCAGGCTCCCAAGTAGCTGGGACTACAGGCACCCGCCAAAATGCCCATCTGATTTTTTGTTGTAGTTGTCATTGTTTAGCAGGCCCAGGCCAGTTTTGAACCCACCAGCCCCAGTGCATGTGGCCAGCGCCCTAACCACTGAGCTATGAACACCGAGCCCATCAATTATTTTTAAAAGTCCAAATGAGAAGAACCAAAAGGGTATGCTCCAGGAGAGGAGGTTGATTTCCAAAGTATAGTCCTAGGGCAATGGACCAATAGCATCAGCATTGCCTGGGAACCTGTTAGAAATGCAAATGCTTGGGCCCACTTCAGACTTACTGCACAGATACTGGGGGCAAAGCATAGCAATTGATCAGTACAGTCCTGGGTTGCTTAATAATGGGGATACATTCTGAGAAATCCATCATTAGGAGGTTTCATCATTGTGGGACCATGATAGACTGTATGTACACAAACCTAGATGGGGTACCCTACCCTACTACCCTCCCAGGTTGCACGGCACAGCCTGTTGCACCTAGGCTACAAACTCTACAGCATGTGACTGGACTGAATCCTGTAGGCAGCTATGACACAGTGGTAAGTATTTGTGCATCTAATCATATCTAAACATAGAAAAGGCACAGTAAAAAGCTGGTATCATGATCTTATGGGACCACCGTTGTACTTGTGATGCATCATTGTGCGACACATGACTATTTTAATAAGCCCCCCAGGTGACTCTGATACAGGCTATAGGTTCAAAACCACTCGTCCTTAAACCTGGTGTGGATATTCCAAGGGCAGCATTTCCTTTCCTTGGGCAGCACCCAAGGAAATCATTAAGCTGAGGAAAAAACTCACGCTCACTTTCCTAAATCCTACTGCAAAAGCCTACTTTTTTTTTTTTTTTTTCACGTTTTGGATCATAGTGAAGGGTGAAAATCAGATTGGTTAATTCCAGGGCAGAGTTAATCAGTCTGTCCAGTATTGTAAGTGAGGTGTGGAATGAAGCAGTCCTCTCTCACTAGGTTCTGCTTGCCCTAAAGACAACGCAGCATGCGGGGCAAGCCCTGGAGTGAGGTCTCAAGTTGGAGACCACAGAATACTGGCAAGATATGCCCCAAACCTGTGCATTCCCGCCAGTTTGGGGGATCTCCTAAAGGGCAGATTCTGACTGGGTCTGGACTGGGGTTGAAGGGTCTATATCTCTGACCAGCTCCTGGGAGTCCAGGCTGCTGCTCCAGGGCCCATAACTTCAACAGCAAAACCAGGCAGATACCAAGGACCCCAATATTTAGTCACACTTTTCAGAAGTAAGCAAATTGGCTTTTATATGCCTATACTTGTATGTTAATGTTTTATTTGAATATTGCCTATTATGCTTGAGTACTGAGTATTTGAATATTATCTTTGAATATTAGTGGAAAAAAAACTGTCCATTCTTAGAGAGTCAATAAGCATTCTGAAGGGAGAGTTTGACCTCAGAGTTTCATTGCAGTCAAGGGCCAAAGGAATGTGTCCCCAGTGCTCCTCACCTGGCTCTGTGAAAGGCACCCCAGCTCTGGGCTAAAGAGAGGCAGCCCTGCCTTCTGATTCTCGAGGGCATTTGGTCTTACACATGCCCAAGGGTTGTCTCTGGTGACCTGCCCAGAAAAGTATCCGAATTCTCCAGAGAGGAACCATGAAGCTCAACACTTGTCCCCAAAGTTATTAACCAGTTGTGTCCATACAAACCTACAAACTTCGAAGGCTTGGAATTAGATTCTGTCTTCAGGGGTTAAAGGAGGACATTTAAATATAGGGTGGACATAAAGTTCATATGCAATTTAAAAGATTTAACATAGTAAAAATGAATACGAATTTTATGTCCACCCTGTATATGCCTTTATTTCAAGTAGAAATACAGTGAAATAGTGAAATATTGGGCTCTTAATATACAGTCAGTAAATTCCTTTTTTTTTTTTTTTTTTTTGAGACAGAGTCTTACTCTGTCACCGTGGATAGAGTCCTGTGGCATCATAGCTCACAGCAACCTCAAACTTTTGGGCTCAAGCGATCCTCTTGCCTCAGCCACCGTGCCTGGCTAGATTTTCTATTTTTAGTTGAGACAAGCTCTTGCTCCTCTCAGGCTGGTCTTAAACTCCTGAGCTCAAGCAATTCACCCCACCTTGGCTTTCCAGAGTGCTGGGATTACAGGCATAAGCCACTGTGCCTGGCCCTGTTTCTTTGTTGTGTTTTGTTTTGTTTTTTTGAGCTAAACTCAATTTCAGGGAATTGCTTCTTATAAAACTTAATAACATTAATAATGAAATTTATTCTTTGATCCTACTATTACATAATATAAGCTTATTGAATAATAAGTAAGAGATACAGGTTATCATCCACTACATGGGAGCTATTTTTTCCTTCCACTGTCTACATACAGTATATATAAACATGTATTTGATAATTTTTTTAATATTCTATTGCCATATTCTTACAAAAGTAATTTAAATATTATGTCTTGATTAGAAAATATAGATTTAAAAAAAAATTGTTGCACATCCATAAACTGACCTTGTAGAGATACCCCAGGTACATACCTGCCCAGCATTTAAGGCATTTAAAACCATAATAGGCCAAAAACCATAAGAAGCTTGCTTCTTCCTGTTAAGAGGCTTAGCAAATTTCTCTCCTGGGTAGATAAATCTTTCTTTAGGGGAAAAAATACCCTCACAGGTCACTTAGAAAGGGAAAACATTCAGGGCATACTCTGAAAAGGAAAAAAGTAAAATAAAAAGCTGCTTTTTTTTAGTGTTTAAATTATATATACATATATGTTTTAAAACCTGATTAGAGGGCAGCGCCTGTAGCTCAAAGGGGTAGGGCGCCAGCCCCATATGCTGGAGGTGGCAGGTTCAAACTCAGCCCCAGCCAAAAACTGCACAAAAAAAAAAAAAAAAAAAACTGATTAGAGCAAGAGTTTAGTGCTTCATGGGTATGTCAAGACCAGTGGAATGGCTGAGAACTTTATGAACACAGGTGAAAAATGTAAAGTTTTAAGTGGATTGCTAGTCAGTGCTTTCCTGGTCTCACCCTACTCTTATTGATCATAAAAAGCCTACTATTTCTTAAAGGCTGCCATGTGCCAGGCAGGTTTGGTTTTTTCCCCCTGTATTAGATTTCAATGGACAAAAGGAAACTTTCCTACTTGTGATGAAATTAAACAGCAGGGAAATTTTGTGTCATGAGATTGTCATAGTGAATATCTGCCCACAGGTAGGTGCCATCGGGTGCGTTTAGTACAGACGCATGTGGAGTGTTGGATATTAACAAACAGGTGGAAAACCACAGCCAGATGTTTAATGACAGGGACTTACTCTTATTCAGCTTGGTACTCTGGGCACTTATGGTGGACTGATATGCGGATACATATGAGCAATTCAATAACACACTGAACTGAATTGAGCCGGCTCCTTCTGCCTTGACTCTGCCGTGGTCTTTGCCACCTTAGAAGGGCTTTGCATATCCTGCCTGGTTTTCTCCATCTGGACTCTTCTTCCCCAAGGTCTCCCCATCCTTGCTCTTTCTTGTCCTTCAGGTGGTGGCTCTAGTGTCCTCTCTTTTAAATTACTGAAAAATGTTTGGAAACCACAACATAGGCACGATCCCTGGTGTCTTTCCTGGTCCTCCTAAATCTGACTTGGCCACATGGCATCAAAGATAGTTACAAAGGACAAGGTCTATCTATGCCATTTACCAGGTGCAGAGTTCAAGACAGAAAGCAGGGAGATTGCAGGGTTAGTTTAGTTTCCCCCAGAATAGTCGGGGGGCAAAGCTGGAGGGGGAAAGAAGGGACCAAGTGGCCTATGTTGTGCCTTACAGCTGCTGGCCTAGCCACTGAGAATCTGTCTCGAGGCTTCACCATGGCCAGCTGTTTAGAACTCGGAATTCAGAGGTTCAAAACTAAGAACGTAAGTTCATAGTCAAATCCAGCAAAATTTAGAAATATTACAGAAGTGGCAGTTTTATGATATTTAAACATCTAAATTTTAATAACAGTTTCA
Organism: Perodicticus potto; assembly: GCA_963574655.1. Lineage (NCBI taxonomy): Eukaryota > Metazoa > Chordata > Mammalia > Primates > Lorisidae > Perodicticus > Perodicticus potto. The sequence goes on along the minus strand of CAUYRH010065287.1, from coordinate 451 downwards.
AAACTAGTTTTATTTATTAAAGACTACCTAAGTCCCATGAAAACAATGATATTTGAGTTCTTTTTCTGTTTTCCTGATAAAATATTGGATGTAAGCACTTACTTTTTTCTAAGACAATTAATTAGGGCTCCTTTGCATATTTGGCAGTGAAATAATCACATACACATCACGTATAAAGACACAGGGACACACAGACAGACAGAAACAGAATTTAGATTTGGCAACTTTTTAATATATATTAAAGCATATATTTTAATCCAGACTTTTAATTACCTAATTTATCTTTTCAGTTTACCTAGGTTTTTTTTTGTTTTTTTTTTTTGAGACAGAGCCTCAAGCTGTCACCCTGGGTAGAGTGCTGTGGCATCACAGCTCACAGCAACCTCTAATTCCTGGGCTCAAGCGAGTCTCTTGCCTCCACCTCCCAAGTAGCTGAGACTATAGGCGCCCG
>CAUYRH010065286.1:0-99593 GCA_963574655.1 Perodicticus potto | reverse complement strand
AAACAGGTCATGAACATTCATAGGCTGGAATGTTTGAAGACAGTTGGCTGGCTAAAGGATTTGAAATCTCTTTGAACTCACAGTTTTAGGAATTGCATACCCTTTCCCTGTATGATTTCTTTCTTTCTATTTTTTTTTTTTAGAGACAGAGTCTCACTTTGTCACCCTTGATGGAGTGCTGTGGCAGCACAGCTCACAGCAACCTCCAGCTCTTGGGCTTAGGTGATTCTCTTGCTTCAGCCTCTCAAGTAGCTAGGACTAAATGCGCCTGCCACAATGCCCAGCTATTTTGTTATTGTTGTTGTTGCAGTTTGGCCGAGGCCGGGCTTGAACCTGCCACCCTCGGTATATGGGGCCAGCGCCCTACTCACTGAGCCATAAGGCACTGCCCCCCTGTATGATTTCAAAAGTAAATCACAGTGATTACTGTCATTACAGGCTTCACATCTAATATTTCTGAGCCTCCCAACAGACTCGAAAAATAGAATTTTATTATTCTCCAGTTTGCAGATGTGACAACTAAGGCTCAGAGAGGTTATATTACTTCTTGAAGGATACAACCCAGGTACATTTAGACTCAGAAATGGAATCTAGAAATGATTAAGTCTGGAGCATTATTCTCTCTGAGCTAACCAAAAGCAAAACTGATAAAGAATTTCTGAATTATGTCCGGACTAGTGTGTTATGTTTGATATTATAAGGACTCAGCTTTCTTATTCTTCTTTAGTATATGTATTATTATTTTGATCAATATAAGGGTATATACAACTATGTTACATTGTTTGTGTTTGTTAGAAAAAGTCTGAGTTGTGTCTGGGCACTTCACCTAGGAAGTGTGCCAACATTGTACTCATTAGGTGGAAGCTTACTGAGCCCCTTCCACCTTTTGTCCCCTGGCCCTCCCCCTACTTGAATTTAATTATGTTTTTCCTCACCTATGGGTCTGTTGTTGCTCATGTACTAGTTTCAGATTAGTATTGAGTACATGGGATGCTTGGTTTTCCATTCTTGAGATACTTCACTAAGGAGAACGTTCTGCAATTCCATCCAAATAAATACGAAAGGCGTAAAAATCTCCATCTTGTTATGGCTGAATAGTATTCCATAGGGGATATATATACACATATACATATATATCACAGTTCATTAATCCATTCATGGGTCGATGGGCACTTGCCTTGTTTCTACATCTTTGCGATTGTGAATTGAGCTGCTATAAACATTTCAATGCAAATATCCTTACGGTAAAATGATTTTTTTTTTTCTTCAGGGTAGATGCCTAGTAATAGGATTGTGGGGCCAAATGGAAGGTCTACTTAATCATTAGAGAGATTCTGATCAAAAGGACCCTGAGATAGCGCCTAACCCCAGTGAGAAGAGCCCACATCATAAAGTCCCATAGCTGCAGATGCTGATGTGGGCGTCATTTTCCTTTTCTGAAATCTGGTCCCCCTCCCTGACCCTGAAATGACTATAGAAACACTGGTCTAGGCTCTGAGCAGTGGCAATGAGACAGTGCAGGTGTCACCTCCAGGAGGGCATTTGGCCCTTCATCGATGCACTGTAAATGTTATATGTTCTCATTTCCAAAAGATACTTTCAGAGTTATACTTGGATCAAGAGTTGGGCAGGCTTTATTATCACAAAGTGAAAAACAAACAAAAGAACAACAATAAAAAACCACCCTGGCCTCTCCTCTGAGGAAGGGATTAGTCTTAAAATGAAATATATGTACCTGAAGTGGTTAAGTGGTGAAGAGACACAAGTAGAATGAAGGCTGCAGATCAGAAAATCGCACAAGGGCAGAGAAGTGCCATAGAAACAATGACAGCAGGGCAAAAAACCAGCAGCCAATATATGTAGTCTGGCGGGATCACGCATGATGTGTTGAGCATGTGATTTGTCTGTGCAGCGTCTGGATAAATTCCAAAGAGCAAATAAGGGTCATCCATCGTGGGACTTGAATACCAAACAGGTGGTGTAGAATCTTTCTGTGGTTATGTGTGTGGGAAGACCATGAGCTGCAGATCAACAGATATTCTGACAATAAATATTAATTTGAAGGGAGACTGAAAATGCAGAAGGATCTGAAAAGAAAAATCTATGCTCAATGTTCAGAAAGTCTAAAAAGTGGTTTCAATGGATTATCATTCATCCTAAGTTGGTCTTAAAATATAAATACTGTGTGACATGTTTAATACATGGTACATAAATATTTTATGTCCAATTCTTTGTCAAGCTGACATTCTTTAATCTCTTTCAGAGTACCCATTTGCCGGTGATGTTGTCTTCCCCCAAGAAATCAGTTTCATCAACCTGCAACCAAATCATACTGCTGTGTACCAGTGCGAAGCCTCAAACATCCACGGAACTATCCTTGCCAATGCCAATATCGACGTTGTAGGTAAGCTTACCCGAAAACAGATATAACTTGCTGTTTTATGAAGGAAAATGGTCAAGGCCATGTTTGCAAATACTCGTGAAATTCTCGACACATACAGGATGGGGGGAAAAATCAGTCTCCTTTACTGCACATTGGGCATTAGATTTAGAGTGAAATTATGCTTTCAAACATATATTAACTTTGTTATTTTATTTATTTATTTATTTATTTATTCTTGAGACAGAGTCCCATTATGTCACCCTAGGTAGAGTGCCTTGGCATCAAAGCGCACAGCAACCTCAGACTCTTGGGCTTACACGATTCTCTTGCCTTAGCCTCCCAAGTACTTGAGACTACAGGCGCCCACTACAGTGCCTGACTATTTCTGTCGTTGTTGTTGTTGCCATTGTTTTTTAGTTGACCTGAGCTGGATTTGAACCCAGCAGCCTCAGTGGCCAGCTCCATAATCACCTTGCTACAGGCACCAAGCCATGTATTAACTGTGGATGCTTTTCTAAAGCAAGAATAGAATATGTACAGTAATATTCGGCGATTTTCCATTCATATTAATACGGCGAGGACATAGAAAACATTTAATTTGTACATATGTGGTAGTGCTTACATGGAAGTTTCAAACTGTTGTATATCTTACTTTTAAATAGATGTTCGTCCATTGATACTGACTGAAGATGGAGAAAATTATGCTACTGTGGTCGGGTACAATGCTTTCTTACACTGCCAGTTCTTTGCTTCACCTGAGGCCATAGTATCCTGGTAAGCTGGCACACAGTTTCCTTAAGAGAATGGCTGTTGTAGACTTCCCTTTGTCTTTTCATTCGTCCTTCGACAGGCTGGTTTGTGTCTATATTGTTACATGTACCCTATGCCTCTGAGAAATAAGGTAACAAGCTTAACTACTTCTGAAAACGCCGGCTAGGTTTCTAGAACTTTCTCACATGGGGAAGTACTGAGGGGCACTGCTGTTCATTTTTACAAAGCAAAGATTTGATTACTAAGACAATTTTAAAAGTAGAACTTTTTTTTTTATTATGGGGATATCTTAAGGTCACATTTTACTTCATTGCTGTTTTGCAATTGTCTAAATAACTACTTTTAAGCCTGCCTTCAATTCCAAACACAGTTGCTTCAATTTCTAACATTCATCTTGATTTTCATTTTGCTATGTTAATTGGTATCATAATCACTTATCGCAGTAGTTATGTTACTGAAAAAACTTCGGTTAATCTGTTTTTAAACAATTTTGCCATTGCTCTGGAGTGTAGAGTGAGACAAGTCAGCCCAGGGATAGGGTCAGATTTATTATTTTTGATTTAAAAAAATACTCCATTAAAACATTACTTTTTTTGTTTACTGTGATGTTTTGCACCCCTTTAAATATTGTATCTGAGACTAGTACTCACACTCACTTAGTCTCTGCCCGTGACAACCTGTGTGGACAGCAACGCTAGTTTGTTCTCTGTATTTTTTAGTTCAGTCACTTACTGTGAAATGTGCAGGGCAAATCAAGCCATGGCAGTGAATGCTTGGAAAATGGAAGAATGTAGGCAAAAATGGCTCTGGGGGTGAGAAGGCAAATGTAATCCATGTCCACAGGACAGGCAAAAATTCCTGGCTTATAATATTTCCAAATAACCAATGTGTTCCCAGGACAGCAGGAGGCTTGAAAGGTTCATTATCTCTTTCAATTACTAGCCTTCCCATTTAGTACCCTGCAGCAATCATCAACTAAAGAGTTTTACCATCAATAAGCCAGAAAAATATTTATTACGCTTGGAGGATGCATACAAAATGGTGCTGGTAGCTACGAGAAGTACAGCAGAGGCGGAGAGCCTGGGCACGGATGTTTGTAGTTACAGTCTAGTCAAGTGGATGAGATAAGTATCCATGATCTATGTTGAGAAAAATACAAAACATGGAACATTTTATAAGATTTTCCAAGCTCCCAAAGAGGGGATTAGCCTGAATGACTTCAGTGATTAGTACCAAAAAACCTACATAATTCTGCTATACCCAAGATTGTCTCATGCTTTCTATGCCCACAGGCAGAAGGTGGACGAAGCAAAACCCCTTGAGGGCAGGCGGTACCATATCCACGAAAACGGCACATTGCAGATCAGTAGCACCACCGAAGATGACGCTGGGTCATACTCTTGCTGGGTAGAAAATGCTATAGGAAAAACTGCGGTCACGGCCAATTTGGATATTAGAAGTATTTTTATTTCCCTGTTACTTTGCATGAATTCTCACATGGGTTTGGTCTATCTTTATTTTCCCACCTGGTATATGATTTAAGTTAGATCACCTGTTAACATTTTCTAGACCGTTTTCTAAAGCTCCTAGATTATGTTCATCTAAAAGACTATCACAAGAACTACAGGGTACGCCCACGCTGTGCACATAGCTTAATACAATCTTCAGAGGGAGCCAGGCGATCTTAGTGGTGCATGACCGGTGATCTCTAAAATTCTCTGCTTTGATGTATTTCTGTCACTATCCTTTATTTCCAAACAACACAAGGCAATGCCACCGGTAATCAAGTCTTTGAGCTCAAAATTCGGCAAACTCATAAAAGTTCAGCTTTATAAAGACTGAGGCATGACAATATGAGGTGTATTATTCTCTTTCTGAGTTTTAAACAGCTTTTTATTCTTTCTCTTCAGAACAAAGTCCTAGGAGCTGCTAATGGTCTCTTGGCCTTCAGAATTTTCATTTTGATATTGCTCAGAGAATACTTTCCAGGAAAATACAAAGAACAGAAAGGTCTACAGTAATAGTAGGACGGATTAGTGTTTCTTCTGTCAAGTCCATATCTCAGCTGGCTACCTACTTCTACCTAGACATAGGGTGTACTTATTTGTCTGACTATCTAAACACCTGTTCAATTATCTGTTTTCAACTGAAGCCTCAATATTTCTTTTTCTCTCTTTCTCCGTACACACTATTCCTTCCTTCTTTTTTCCATTTCTTTTTTTCCCCCTTCTCTTCTGCCTTATATCCTTTTATTATTTTATGGTAGTTGCCACTTTCTGTGCCTAGAGTTATCCATCACTCCAACCCAAGGAGTCTGTTTTTAAGGCACACACATATTCTCCCATGCTGTCTACTAATCTGTGATGTCTTCCTGCTTGTTCAAGTGTTATGTACAATTTTCAAGATGTCCTTATGAAATCAGTGAAGATGATTGTTTTATACTTCAAAAAGTAAGCCTATTATCAAGATTAAGCAACTCAGCCAGGTTCAGAGTCAAAGAGAATGAAGCCCGGAATCTAAGGGAACCTTTGCAATCCTATTGCCCATGCAGAGTCTGGCCCAAAGTGGACCTCAAAACTGCTAGTGGCCAGAGAGATGGCAAGTTTACAAACTTTCAGTGTGTTCCACTGTCCTTTTTATATGTAAGGATTATACATATAAATCATATCACTAGTGCATAAAAGAAACAATTGGTGCATATAAAAAAGGAATGTGGAGAGTGGAGTTGAGTATGAGGCTGAATAGTAACTGAAAATATGAGCTTTGGTTTCAGCCGTGCCTAGGTTCAAATCCTGGTTCTCTCCCTTACCAGCTAGGAAACCTTGGTCTCTTCACTTAATCCCATTTTAGTCTTAAGTTTTCTTCTCTGTAGGGTGAGAAAATTAACATTCATTGAGATAATTATAAAATGGCACCATGGATGTAAGCTTCTTAGTAGAGTGCTGGTAAATACAGAAGTGCTGATTATCTAAACAACAATGGGGCCTATTGTTATTAAATGGATTTCTGAAATTAAATTTAGAAGTAGGAATAAGATGTTTAATGATTCGCTTAAAGTTAATTGAATTTAATAATCTCTTCAAGCTCCAGGCCTGGGATACCAAATAATCAATTTTATTAACACCTTCGGTTTTTAATCAGTTTCTTGTAGATAGCAGTTATTAGAGTATGATGGTGGAGGTCAGCTTACTCAATTTGGTCGCTGAGTGGATCCCCAAGAGCCAAGCACCACATTAAAGGGTTACCTCCTTTTAATGCAGCCTTGAACAGTGAGGGTTGTATGGATTGGAACGATCACAGTGAAGCAAACATTTTTCAGGACAAACATTTTTCAGGACAGCTGCGGTATTATTCTATGAGCTTCATATTGTTGATTCTACCAATTCAGTCACTGTAAGTCATTCAACAAGAAACTCACCCAGGCTGCACTGGGTGCCTACAGTACACAGGCTCCCTTCTTGGCTCTGGGGTTACTGCAGGAACCTTCACTGGTTTACTTTCTAATTTCTCACCTTTGGGTTCATAGTTCATCCACGCATGATCTTTCACATTTAACCTCAGCTTTCTGACTTACTGATAAGCATACTAATAGAAAATCAAGCATTTTTTTAAAAACACTGCTTTGATTACATATCCAGAAGCGTTAGAGGAGAAATCATATTATTTTCAATGTCTAGAGACATTTATGTGCTCACACTTTGCTTATTCCCCTTGCCAGTGAGGGAAATTGCTGATTTACTAATTGACACTTCCACCTGAATTTGTCAGATCCCCAGGTCTAGATGGAAAGTAATGATATATAAAAAGTAATGATCTTAGAAAATTATAGTGGGGCCAATATAGCATGAGGATTTGATGATTATATTGACAGCCTTGGTTGATTAAAGTAAAGCTATCTTTTACAGTTCTAACAAACATTTTTTGTTTGGTAAAAATAGATGCTACAAAACTTAGAGTTTCTCCTAAGAATCCTCGTATCCCCAAATTGCATGTGCTTGAATTACATTGTGAAAGCAAGTATGACTCACATTTGAAAGACAGTTTGAAGTTGTCCTGGAATAAAGATGGAGAAGCCTTTGAAATGAACGGCACAGAAGATGGCAGGTAGGTAAAACTGGTATCACATGTCTTAATATTTTCTTGGATGACCACATTTCATTTCAAAATAGTTTTCCAAAAGGATTCATACTTAAGTAGAATACAAAAAGCTGACTAATATATGTCAGAAAAGAAGCCACCCTAGGTAGAGGCAGGCTTATTACATGAATCTTGCAAAAGATGACAGGAGGAGCTAGGCCCCTAGGGGGCAGCATACTAATCTTTTGGGTTCATGATCACATGACCCTGTGTCTACAATCCAAGTATCTGGAAGCTGCGGCTATCTCAGAGTCACCCCACCACGTTGGTACTGCTGGTGATGTAGCCACTGACCTCTCTCGTGTCTGCCAGAGCCACTGTGTCCTCCAATTGCCTCAGAGGAAGTGATGCCTATTTCTCTTCTAATTTCCAATACCATGCAAGTCTATCTTCCTGCTAGAAAGTACTGATAAGTATATTTAAAAATCTTCCAATCTCTGTATTGAGAATATAGAAAAATATAGAAGGGAGAATACGGAACAAAGTGCGAGTGGCCACCGATTAGCATTAAAAAATATGAAGCATCCTTGATTGCACTATTGTACACAGCTATGATTTAATAATAAAGACAACAATAAAAAAATATGAAGCACATGGAAGCAGGAGAAAAGGATCAATATTTACTGAATGTCTAGCTTTCCAAACAGGTGGTGGTCAGCTTTGCTTTCTTTTACATTGATACCAACCAGGGTTAAAAGTTGAACGTCTGGGACCCACATTGCACGTACTGATAGGTTTTATTATTTGTCACTCTGGAAAAGTGAATCTGGAAGTCTTTTGATAAGCAAGTACTCCTTGGTTGAGAGGACTTCAGGGAATGTGGACTCTGGAGCTCAGCGGTCTGAGTGTGAATCCCAGCTCTGTTTTACGGGGTCTATGGCCTTGGACCAGCTGTTTGACATTGCAATGCCTTAGTTTTCCATTCTATTATATGATATAATTTTGATGATAAAGTAAAAAGTGACCTTCCTCATAGGGATATTTCCAATGAATATGTCAAGCACTGAGACCATGCTGAGTGCACAGTCCTCGTCGCCTGTTAGGATTTGCATTACTGATGCCCTCATTCACCTGTCTTGTTTCTGTCACTTGCTGGGCTTGTGTTGGTATTCGCGTGTGTGCCACCTTAATGCAAAGGCTTTGGTCTCAGCCTTGGTACTTAATCGGTTCTCTCTTTCCTGTACTGTATTTAAAGATTTTCAGAAAGGCAGTATATGTATTTGACTGGTTGTCGTTGAAATGAGAAGAGGTTAATTATACACACTTTCGGGTTACACCTGTAGCAGGGATCTTCATCTTCAGGCTAGGACTCAGCTGCTCTGCCACCTGCTCCGATCTGCCTAAATTGTCTCTCTTTTGTCCCTACTGCCTCATTTTCTGGGGTCCTTCATGTGACTTCTGGGCTATGGTCAAGAAGGGAATCAGAGACCCATGCCTTTTGATGCATGCCATACCTTGAGGCTCTGACCCTCTTGGTGTGGCCATATGGCCCAGTTTTACAATGTCTGCAGGATATGGGGCTGATGCTCAGATGAAACTCTGGCTGTCCGACTGTACGCAGTCAATGACACAGATGTTCTTCTGCTTTTCCTTAAACAAATGGTGGCAGTGAAGGACAGTGACCCTAGCTCAGAAGACACCCCAGGAGGAAGGGAGGCTTGCTGTGACTGCTACTGGTTGGTCCTGACTGCTGCCAGCAGCAGGCATAGAAATCTAGCAGGGAGGAGAGGACATAGACATCCACCAGATTTGCAGAAAAGTCATGCTGCCTACCTGCTTCTGGGACACTTCTGGGACACTTTCTGCTTCTGGGACACTCTGCTCTGGGACACTTTCTCCTCATCACTAGACTAGAGACAGACCTTTTACCTAGAAATTTCCCATTAAATGTACATAGTGACCAAGGAGAGGTGAGAAATCCTCCTTCTCTTCCCTCCTGTCACCTTTCACGTGTAGGGGTGTAGTTAAGTGCTGGGACCCGCCACTGCAGACTCACGTGTCCACGGCCGCCTCACGTTATGCCAGTACTTCCTATACATGCTGTCCCCTGGTAACCCTCCCTGCAACTAGGGAGCCTGAGGTAGCCCAAAGGGATCGTCTATGGAATTCTCCCCTGCAGGTAGCGAGAGACACACACGCTATTGTAATGAGAGGGAAATGGAGCATGGATATGAAACCATTTTTAAACTGTGCTTAACCAAGGCAAGGAGGATGGTTCATAACAGAGGGCCAAGGGAAGGCCCCGGCCGTGCAGGGGAGGGCAGTGGTTCAGGGGGGAGGGTACATGTTGAGATAAAGAGGACATGGGAGGACAGAGTGTCAAAACACAGCGGGAGGCTTCTATCCTTGGCATCCAGGAAGGGCAGCTTTTTTCCCTTCAGAAATGGCACCAAATTTAAAAAAAAAAATAAGAAAGAAAGAAAGAAAGAGATGGTGCCAAGTAAATGGGGGCTGGGGTGAGATGGAGATGCAGAGATGATGAGGTTGTCACCATGCACAGTCTCTTCCTAACAAATTAGGAACTACAGTCATTTGCTCAAGCAGAGGCAGAGAGGCAAGAGGGGTGGGAGTTTGGGACATTAATGTATCTACCATGAGAAATGTGATTAGTGCTAAACCCGAAATGAATGAAATCAACTTGATTAATATTATTAGTAACACTCTCTGAGCATATATTATGCCAAGCCATGTGCACTAATCACTTTTTGTGCTTTCCCTCATTTACTTCTCCTAAGGACAAAGAAAATACTGTTATCCCCATTTTTGTAATAAGGTGAATTAGGTTCAATGTTTCGCTCAAGGTTATACAAATAATAACTAACGGAACTGAGCCCCCAACATGGTTTTCCAAAGAGATAACAATTTTATCACAAGGCTGTCAATGGAACCCAGCTTTGAGACGGCACAGGCTGAGACAGCAGTGAAGGTTAACATGGCTTAGGGACGAGCAGGCTGGATATTGCAGAGGATGGAGCTGGTTTTCTAAGATCAAGTGATTCAGCAGGTAAAGACAAGCAGGGAAAGACTGAGACACGCCTGAAGGTAGGAAGCCAAAGAAAAGCTTCTATGAGAGTAGAAATGGCAGGTCTTCTTTCAAAAGAATCCAGTTGACCTGGGATGGGAAGACCAAGTGAGACAGAAATAAGAAAATGTTGCAGGCAGAGAATTTGGAGCTGTTCATTACTGCAGCACAATATAGCATGTCCTTTCTAATGCAAATAGAAAAGCAGATTCTGACGTGTGACAGAATAAACTAGGCTGCATGTTCAGATGCAGTGGCCCTTGCTTCACCTCCAAATCTTCTGATTTGAAAGCTGAACTGAGATGGAGTCATGAAATTTTTAATAAGCTGCTTAGGCATGCCACGCTCACCAGCCGGTCAGTCAACCTTTATTAACTTGAGACTGCTAAGGTATGTTTGTGTAACTGAAAAAGGGGCATAATGCATCAGTAAGTTTCCAAAAGGTCAGGAAGACTCTTTGTAGCTTGAAGCAGCCTGTGGCAGGGCACAAGATTTCAGCTCCTAGTAGCCCTCAAGGATGAGTAGCTTTGTGCAGAGGGTAAAAGCCCTATCTCAAAAGGCTATTAAACTTCATTCCTTCACCAAAGAAGGTAAAACTTTTTAAAAAATTTATGTCCATGTAACCTTCTGACATTGTATCAAGTGGACATGTAACTAACATGGACTCAGAAATTAATTTATGTCAATTTTAACACGTCTAAGATTTTAAGGACATTCTTAACTAGCAATACCAGTTAATACTGGTTGGCAAATCATTCAGGTATTGGTGTAGAACTAAGAGGCTGACTTTTTATAATCAAACTACAGAACCATGGGTGGCACCTGTGGCTCAGAGGAGTAAGGTGCTGGCCCCATATGTCAGAGGTGGCAGGTTCATACCCAGCCCCAGCCCAAAACTGGAAAAAACAAACAAACAAACAAAAAGACAGAGCCATGTTTAATTTTATTGAAATTTAAAGTGATTTTCTGTAATTCAAAATTATTAGCATTTTTATAAGAGTTTACATTTAAAAATTGCATTTATACAATTGCAATTCCCTTTCTCCCTATAAGGATAAGACTAATTTATTTCAACTAAGTAGTAACTATAGACTACTACTTAGACTATATTTTAAATTTAGTGGAACTTAAAAACATATTTGAATAGTCTTGTAGACAATACATAAGTATAGGGTAAAGATATAATTAATATTTATAATTTTCATGTAGTAAACCTGATTATAAATTGGTAAAGGTAGAACAGATGATAAAAAGCTAGTTGAAATGATTTGCAAAAAGAAGTGCTAGACTGCCATCTACTGTTCAAATAAATCACAGTTTGTTAGATTCCACCTGCCCTTTATTTGTACAAAAGTATGAGGAGTGTATACAATTTTGTTGCAAGCATGGAGTGACAGCGGTTGAAGTCAGGGCTTTTAGGGTCTCCATCACCCAAACTATTAATGAGATCTTTTATTTATTTATTTATTTATTTATTTATTTATTTATTTGCAGCTTTTGGTCAGGGCCAGGTTTGAACCCGCCAGCTCCGGTACATGGGTTCTCTGGTATATGGCACCCTACTCCTCTGAGCCACAGGCACCACCCTATTAATGAGACCTTAATATGTGTTATACTTGGAAGATGGAAGGGTAGAGAAACATGAAATTTGTGGAAAATAGAGATTATAAGCCTGCATTTTAGCCATTCTGGTACTATGGACTGGAGTGGGATTCAGAAATCTCCCTTTGTAAGAAACCCCCTCTGTGTAGGTGTTTTCCTAAACAGACTTTAAGAATTATTTTGAGATAGCTGTTGTAAGGTATAACATGCCCTTTAAACATGCTAGGCAGCACACAGTCCTATCAGTGACCCGTACATCACAGATGGTCAGATTGCCTAACTGTTTAAAAATGTGAATCCATTTATAGCTATGTAGACATCTGTTAATGCTTGAATAATGCTTTCTCTCTAGGTTTTATCTGTGGCATCCTCTAATCAAATTTGCATCATGTAGAATTGTTTTCTTCGTGCTTCCTCTGTTTGTTTTCCACGGGGAGTATACATTTTGGAAAGGATTGCATTTTAATGGTTTCTATTGTTTTCACCCAAATCATGTACTCACTTCCTTTTTTTTCTGGTAGGATAATTATCGATGGAGCTAATCTGACCATATCTAATGTCACGTTAGAGGACCAAGGTGTTTACTCCTGTTTAGCTCAAACTGCCCTCGACAGCACTGCCTCTGTAACTCAACTAACCGTCCTGGGTAAGTGCACTAACTAGTGAGAAATCTCTGTTCTGTTTTGTCTCTACTGCTGATTAAATCCCATTATTTCTAGGCAATAAAGTCAGTGATTATATGAGCCTCTACACATATATTAGTTTGAATTATTCATTTAAAAAGTAACACTACTTTCAAATGCTTTCTCTTCTTTTCATATAAAAGAAATTAATTAATGCTTAATTTCTTTTCCCTCCATGGGTAAGGTTGCCAATAGCAGTGGGAGGTAAATGTTTCTATCAGCCTAAAGAAAAACAAAGCATGCTCAAGTTCAAAGTGCTTTTGAGCTACCCTTTCCTGGTGTGCAGAGAAACAGGTTGAGAAATAAAGGTGGGCTAGAGCAAAAGTCCAGTGCTTGATGCACAGGGGCCAGACTCTAAGCCAGAGGCATAGACTAGTTCTGAGGGTCGCAGGAAGGGTGGAAAGGGACTTCCAGTGTGCAGTAGAAGAATGCCTTTGTTTTTGTTATTTTCTTTTTAGACGATAATGCTCATTAGAAAACAGTGTGCACACTCCACTGGTGTAATCAATGCAATTACCTCTGAAATCACCAGCGTTTAAAGCTCTTAGACCATCTGCTGGATGTTTTCCAGTTTCCCTTCCAGATTCACTCTGCACCAGCTCTTTGACCTAGAAGCCCAGCTTGTGAGGACAACATCAACAAACTGCTTGCCCTCTAGCTTTCTTTTGGCTCAGCCAAGAGATGCTTGAGGGTAGAGGAGTGGGGTGGGGGGGAATTAGTTCTCTTTCCTCTTTCCCTGCAGGCTGGCTGGCTTTGTTCCACTGCCAAAATCATAGCTTCCTCAGAGGGGCTGTCTCCACATCATTCCATCATTTCTTTCTTTCTTTTTGTTTTTGTTCTGTTTTGTTCTGTTTTGTTTTTTTGGAGACAGAGTCTCACTATGTTGCCCTCGGTAGAGTGCTGTGGCGTCACAGCTCACAGCAACCTCAGACTCTTGAGCTTCAGCGATTCTCTTGCCTCAGTCTCTCAAGTAGCTAGGATTACAGGTCCACATCACTCCTTTTGATGGGATTCTAGTAACTGCTACCTCACCACCAGTATTTCAAGTTCCTTCTACCCAGCCAATCCCCCCAGATAGCCTGGCCATACCATTTTAAGAATGTTTATTAAAAATTTTAGAAATCCCAGAAATGGTGTGAGCTATGAATTAATTATCTGCAGTGACCCTGGTAGCTAGGGATATGTTTTCCAGTTACTATTTATTCTGTTTCAGTGGGCACCATGTAGTCTTCCCTTTTGTTGGCTGATATTCCTTAGAAGTGTTTGGTTTTGCCCAAATTCCTTTATCATCTGCTTAGACTCATCACAGTTGTTATCAGGCCCTGGGATCCTTAGCACTGGGGTTGGGGGTACATGGGTAGGTTGCTAACAAAGGGTGCAGTGATACAGACGACGAGGAGGAAATTCAGTCTCTTCTGAGGCAGACTGATGAAAAGGGACAAACAGGCTGGGTCTCTTTAAGTGAAGCAAGTGGTCAGTGTGTCTCTAATGAAATACGTGGCCCGGCAGGTTAAGTTCTAAAGGAAATAAAATTGAATCTTTCTATAGGGAAAAGTTACCTGTTGAACAGGGACACCTGAGCTTAAACTGTTATATTAGCATGAAATAAATGTTTATTATGGTAACCCAGTGGGGGTGGGGGGAAGGAATAAGAACAGTTCCCAGGTTGTAGAAGTTATGGATTTGTGGACTTTGTTCAGCAAAATTGGACCTTTTGCAATAGGGATCTGAGCCATCTCAGGGTTCTACACGCAGAAAGGCTCAGTCCTCTTGTAATTATTCCAATAGTAATTCACCGGAAAAAATAGTCGAGCTTTACTAAACTGGAATTTATCTGAACCCCAAAGAGTGTAGGGGTTTGAACAATGGCAGGCACCAAGTGGCTTGGTTTCTGACCACATGGTCCTTGGTTTTTCACTGTACTTAAAAAAATTAAGATTTTGGTTGAACCCAGTGGCTCACACCTGTAATCCTAGCACTCTGGGAGGCCAAAGCAGGAGGATTGATTGAAGTCGGGAGTCCAACACAAGCCTGAGCAGGAGGGAGACCCTGTCTGTATTTAAAATAGAAAAATTAGCTGGTCATTGGGGTGGGCACCTGTAGTCCCAGGCTACTCAGAGGGTGAGGTAGGAGGACAGCTTGAGCCCAGGAGTTAGAGGTTGCCGTGAGCTATGACAATGCCAAGGCATTCTACTCAGGGCAACGTAGTGAGACTCTATCTCAAAAAAAAAGAAAAAGAAAAAGAAAATTAAGATTTTATTCTTTCATTTTAGTAATAATGCTGCTGTTTTCTAGAACCATTAAATTTTGTTAATTTTACATAAATGCTGGCTATGATTATGACTATTTTGAGAATAAAAATAAAAATATTTTATTCTATTGGGTAAGCTGCATTTTTAAACTTCTTTGATGTTGGCAATTCTCATTTTTTGGAACAACCTCTGGTTTACGAACAGGTATCTCAACAACTGACGCTAATGAATGTGCCGTAGGTGGTTTCTAAAGGATTTTTTTCCTCCCTGGAAAACAGTTTTTAAAAACATATGCTTGACCCACTTCATTCAGAAGTTATTTTCAAAAGCCTTGAAAGAAACATGCTTGTAATAATATCATTTTTAAAACCCTCAACTGGGAGTTTATCAATTCTAGCTCCATATGATCCTTAGAGAAAGCAGATTTTAATCTCATATGCACATGCAGCCTTAGTTATTTTAGGAAATGTCAGAAATCAGTGGACTCTTAGGAAGTACTGAAAATAAACAAGTTGCCTGAGCTCGGAGACTCTGAAAACCATTGAAGAAATATTTCCTATTTAAGGCCCTCAAGTTTGAAGAGGTTTGTGTGCCACATTTAAGAAAAAAATCATGTCCCTCTCTGAAATGAGAAGGATACTTTTTGTCAGTAAATTTTTGTCTAAATTTTCAACAACTGTCAAATATTTAAAGGGAGCAGTAACTGGTGCTTTCCACTTAGAGAAGAAAGAGCCCATTGAAAGGCCACATTAGATAATACCCCCATTAACTCTCCTCTGGGACGAGATAAAGGTCCTTCAATACTTGAAAGAATTCAAATCACATTTAGGGAGTAAGGACCATTTGAGATAAGATTTCCTTTTTACTGTTGCTTTGTTTTAAAAGTACCAGAAATTTCCATGTACTTTAACACTCTAGAATTTGTCATCACCTACTCCACTTTCCAGTTTCTGTAACAACATTTTATCAATGCCAAATTTCCCTCTTCTAATATAAACAGCTTTGCTAGTTTTTTTCAGTACTCTGGGTCAAGACAGTATACATGTTGCTATATTATATTGCAAATCTATTGTTATAAGTCACAATAAAAATCCAACACAGTTACAGAAAAGAAAGGCCGAGGTTATGTTCTCTATCCTATTTTTTCATTACTATAGGACCTAATTTTTTTATTGCTTTAATATGATAATTATATGCCTGATTGAAGTAGTAATATATTTTTCACTTATTCATATAGTCACACACATTTGTTATGGCCAAGGCACTGTGGCAATTCAAAGATTAGTAAAATATGGTCCTTCCTCTTGAAAGTCTTTTTAGTAACAGGCAGGTGATGAATCAGGCATATAAGTAAGTAAAAGGTAATCTATATGAGGTACATCATGTTTCTTGAGCTTGAGAAAACAGGAAATGCAGATTCCCGAGTCCAACTCCTTCAGTGAGCCAGATATAGGGCCTAGGAATCTTTACTGTTTTGTTTTGTTTTGTTTTGTTTTTTGAGACAGAATCTGACTCTGTCACCCTGGGTAGAGTGCTGTGGTATCATCATAGCTCACAGCAACCTCAACCTCTTGGGCTCAAGAGATATTCTTGCCTCAGCCTCCCGAGTAGCTGGGACTCTAGTTGCTTGCCACATCGCCCAGCTAATTCTATTTTTAGTAGAGACTGGTCTCCTCCTGCTTGGAGTGGTCTTGAACTCCTGAGATCAAGGAATCCACTTGCCTGGCCTCCTACGATTACAGGTGTGAGCTACCTTCCAGGCCATCCATTGTTAATAAATATGCCTACAAGAGTTCTGATGCCCCTGGTCAAGGTTAGCCCTTTGAGAACTGTAATCAGAGAAGAGGGAGATAATATGGTCAAATGTGGGGATAGATAGGAAGGAAGCTGCCTTTGAAATAGAACCTCAGAGGCTGATGAGGTGTGAGCCGCTAAGATCAGAGATGGGCCCAGTGAGGAAGGGTGGCTGGAGCAAGGAAATTGGGTAAACAAAGGCAGTAATCTGTACTTTTCCTTTATCTTTATCTTTTTTTTTTTTTTTAATTAGATGTTCCAGATCCACCAGAAAACCTTCATTTGTCTGACAGAGAGAACAGGAGTGTTCGGCTGACCTGGGAAGCTGGCGATGACCACAATAGCAATATTAGCGGTAGGAGGACTTGAGGTCACTCTTTTCCTTACCATACAGGATCAAAATGAATGTCGAAGTCATTTTTTAACCATCCTTAGTGGATTATCCACTAAAATGTCCTTTTCAGTTTTTAATATTACATGTAAGTTTTAGCATACTTGAGCATACTCAATACTTTCTAATGTTTTTCCCATGTCCCTACTGTCAGAGTATATTGTCGAATTTGAAGGAAACAAAGAAGAACCAGGAAGGTGGGAGGAATTGACTAGAGTCCAAGGAAGGGCGACAACAGTGATATTACCTTTGGCTCCATATGTGAGATACCAGTTCAGGGTCAAAGCCGTGAATGAAGTAGGGAGAAGTGAACCCAGCCAGCCATCAGACCACCATGAGACACCACCAGCAGGTATGCAGGCCCTCACATCTGGTTTCTGAGAAAATGTTTCAGTTTGGCCCCATCTTTGAATGTCTAAAACAAAAAATTATAGGTCTATTAAATTTCTCCAAATAGCTTGAAAGGTTCTATAAACTAACAACATAACATACTCAAAGTACATCAGTTTCAGAAGAATTTTGTAGGAGTTTGATATACAGCAAGAAATTGGGAGGGGTGTCATATGAGAAAACATGACTCTTGAGTACTTTCTAGGAGCTGAACATTGTATCTAAGTCACTTTTACATTAGAGTTCAGGGTATAGCAATCTCAAGGATTCAACCTCCTGATACAAAACTTTTGACTCACTGTAGGCACTTGGATAAATTTTCAATATATTTAACATTAATTTTTATGTACTTAGTATATTTTTATAGTTCAATATCAATCCAAATTTCCAAAATGCTTGTTTTTTAAATCACTAGAGTGATGGTGCTAAAATTTGTGTTACTGAATTGGCATTGATTATAATTGTGATCTTAGCATGGATAAACTAATTATGCTAGGATATGCTTCTCTTTTTGGACTAAGAAAAAGCAAGTGGAGGTAATAATTGAATGAAATACTTGTGTGAACATAATGTGTGTCTTACTATGCACTAACTGCCATACTTGGCTATTTCTAGTAAAATAGATACATCTGAATATATTCCTGGCTATAGTATATGTTTTTTTCTATTTGATATCCTTAAAACTTGGCTGTTGCTATTAATGCCTAATGTTTAAGTTTATTCTCCCATTGACAAATATTCACAACATATATTTCTAATGACAATTCTGATAGAAAAAGTAAAGCAGGTTTCAAATTAAGGCCTATTTTAAAAATAGGTTTAGAATTAGAACACATGGGCTCGGCACCTGTGGCTCAACGGGCTAAGGCGCCAGCCACGTACACCTGAAATGGCGGATTCGAATTCAGCCCAGGCCACCAAACAACAATGACGGCTGCAACCAAAAAATGGCCGGGCGTTGTGACGGGCGCCCAGCTACTTGGGAGGCGGAGGCAAGAGACTCGCTTGAGCCCAGGAATTGGAGGTTGCTGTGAGCTGTGATGCCAAGGAACTCTATCCAGGGTGACACCTTGAGGCTCTGTCTCAAATAAAATAAAATAAAATAAAATAAAAAGCTTAAAAAAAAAAGCCGGGCAGGGTGGCACCTGAGGCTCAAAGGAATAGGGCGCTGCCCCCATATGCTGGTGGTGGTGGGTTCAAACCCAGCCCCAGCCAAAAAAAGAATTAGAACACATGTTTAAAAATTTAAAAAGTCGGTTTTAAATTGATGCATGTTTAGTAAAACATCTACTTTCCAAGAAAAGTAGATGGTAGTAGTATTAATTGGGTAATAATTAATATAACTCCAAGAACACTATTACACTCCATTATGTAAAAACTTGACTGTTGTTATTAATGCCTAATGTTAAGTTTATTCTCTTACAGAAAAATATTCACAACATATATTTCTAATGACAATTCTGATAGAAAATGTTAAGCTGGTTTCAAATTAAATCCTCTTTTAAAAGTAGATTTAGAATTAGAACACATGTTTTCAGATTTATTTTTTTTATTTTTATTTTTATTTTTTGAGACAGAGCCTCAAGCTGTCACCCTGGATAGAGTGCTGTGGCATCACAGCTCACAGCAACCTCCAACTCCTGGGCTCAAGCGAGTCTCCTGCCTCCGCCTCCCAAGTAGCTGGGACTACAGGCATCTGCCACAACACCCGGCCATTTTTTGGTTGCAGCCGTCATTGTTGTTTGGCGGGCCTGGGCTGGATTCGAACCCGCCAGCTCAGGTGTACGTGGCTGGCGCCTTAGCCCTCTGAGCCACAGGCGCCGAGCCCATGTTTCCAAATGTAAAAAGCTGGTTTTAAATTGATGCATATTTAGTAAACCATCTACTATCCATTGGGTAATAATTAATATAACTACAAGAATACTATTATATTCTATTATGTAAAATATATATATTCAAAACTGCCTCAAATATTTTTTTAGGAACTGAACCAGATAGAAATGAATAAGTATAATCAAAGTTATTTAAATATCTTATTTTGGGGGGAATATGATACGATGATTTGCCTATGGGTTACCATACAGTGTGAAAAATAATGTTAATGCTTGTAATTTTCCAGCTCCAGACAAGAATCCACAGAACATAAGAGTTCAGGCTTCTCAACCCAAGGAAATGATTATTAAGTGGGAGGTGTGTATTCCTTGATGTATTATGTATTTCTTTATTCTCTTTTTTCTTTTTCTTACGTGTGCATACTAAGTACAGTGATAGAGCAGTCTTCTTAAAATCAAAGAGATAGGATTTGAATATGAAGTTAATTTGTGAGTTGTCATTAACCTGTATTTTAAGGATCTTTGTGATTAGAATGATACATCACGACAAAGGGCGAAACGCTGGTGAACGATTTAAGAAGTGAAAGTGGTTTAGTTGTAATGTTTCCAAAGGTTTCAGATTCCTGATAGTTGTATTACTAAAATTCTAGATTATCTATTATTCAAAAAATGTTGACAATTTCAAACTAAAGTTAGTCTACTAGATATTTCACATATCAAAAGGATTATACCCAAAGAATATTTACCACTTCCTAAGCACCATTAAGCGCTTTGTATCCTTCTTTTTAATTCTGGGGACAACCTTGTCATGAAAATGTCATTAACACCTTGTACTCAATGCAGATGTGACATCCAGGATGATGAGTATTTTGCCCATCATTACACAACCTGCAACCTGAAATTAACAAAGCTGGCATTTAAACTTATATATCTTTGGTCCTCAAAACTCACTTTTCCAACCATTATATATCTCTGTTGGATGTTG
Organism: Perodicticus potto; assembly: GCA_963574655.1. NCBI lineage: Eukaryota > Metazoa > Chordata > Mammalia > Primates > Lorisidae > Perodicticus > Perodicticus potto. The sequence goes on along the minus strand of CAUYRH010065286.1, from coordinate 79,351 downwards.
CTAAACAGAATTCTTTTTGAATTCTGCATAAAATTTTCTATTTCCTGAGAGAACTTGAATTAATCTAGTGTCATTTCCAAAGTTCTTCTGTAATAGTGAAGAACTTTATTTTCCTCTCCTATTTGGACATATTTCTTTTTCTTGTTTTTTTGTTTGTTTGTTTGTTTTTGTTTTTGTTTTTGTTTTGAGACAGAGCCTTATTCTGTCTCATGGGTCGAGTACTGCAGCATTGTAACTCACAGCAACCTCAAACTCTTGGGCTCAAGTGATGCTCTTGCTTCAACCTCCCAAGTAGCTGGGACTACAGTCACCTGCCACAAAACTTGGCTCGTATTAGCAGAGATCATGTCTCGCTCTTGCTCAGGCTGGTCTTGAACTCCTGAGCTCCAGCAATCTTCTGGTCTAGGTCTCCCAGAGTGCTAGGATTACAGGTGCGAGCCAGTGTACCTAGCCTTTTTGAACACATTTCATGAACAGGTAAATTGACCTCTATGAAAGTAAATTCCCATTCACCTATTTTAATAATATACCTCTGACATTGAACTCATTGAATTTTGTGTAAACATAGAACTTTTTTAACATAGGCTAGAATATACTAATTTATTTCTACACTTTGTTTCAGGCATGATTCTTGGGAAAATTTTAAAATGATAAAATTCGGTTTGCTTTGTCCCTCAAATACTGATCCTTGTTCTCATTAAAGAATCACATGGCCCATCCCTGCCAAATATTTAGTGAATATTTTTTTATATCAACTTTAACCCTTTGTTTCTATTTCATTGAAATTAAGTTTTACAAATTTAAGATGTAGAAAATTTTAAAGAAAATTTAGTCACACACAGAAACTAAATACATCCAAGAATATTATTCCTTTCCTTGAATTTGTGGCCATGGTTACTACTACATTATTATCTTGATGATTTCAGAATTTATAGTCTGAAATCATGTTACCCTTGTATTCTTTTAGAGTATATATGTCATATCCTCCTTTACATTCCATAGACATTTCTGTATGGTAGGTGATATAACTGATGAGAGATCAATAATACTAGTAACATCTATAGTTGACCACCTTCCTATGCTGATCAGCCCCTTAAGTCAACCTAATTTTCATAGACTGGACATGCACCACAGGAACAGTAACCTAGATCCTTATGTTGTCCACCTCCATATGTTAACAAGTTTATTATAGTCCCTTGGGTAGTCATCTTACAGTGGTTCTACTGTATATAATTTGCCAGCCAGTTCCTCATAAAAGCCCACTATGTTCCAATGTTAGCTCGTTAATCCTCACCACTCCTTTTAGGAGGGGTCATGGTCATTCAAAGGTGTCAGACTCATTATTTCATACAAAGAAACTGAAACTCCCAGAGTTTAATGACCTCACCCAAATCCCATGTGCTTGCCATATTGAAAGGATGGTGGAAATCTCCAGTCTTCCTTACTACTCCACTCACACATAGATCATTCTTTTCCCTTTAAAAGACACACACCACTGATTACTAATGCTGTCTTCCAATGTTAGAATTTTTCTTTGAAGAGCAAATGATATGTAATTTAGTAATTAATTGACCAGAGGAAGGAAACAGTCACAGGGTTTTGGATTAACAGTTACATTCATTCTAGGTCCCCTAGTGTTTCCTTTTATCTTGAAGTGTCAGTGGTCTAATAACTACTAACACAGCCAGTGACATTTAAGAACATTCATTCTTTGAATATTGTTTTGTATAGGTTATCTTGCAAAAAAGGTGTTTCGTGCTAGATATTTCCCAAGTAGACAAGCAGATAATGTTGGGAATGAATTATGATACCCCCTCCAGAGACTGGCTCACAGCATAACTTCTGTATACAAGGTAGTAATTAGAGAGACATAATTCGTTAAAAAAATGTTGATCTTTCACAAAAGAATTAACTATGCAGATGAGCCCTAGGAGCAGAGTAGAGAAATATCTACTTTTGATTGTTAAAGTTTTATTTTGTTTTTTAACATTGAATAGGGTTTGATGAAGCTAACATGTTATTTTAACTTGATGAAAAAGCTAGACTTTTTAGTTAGCATGATCTTCTAAAATTCACACTTATATATTAAGTAGATTGTGACTCACTCATATATTTTAAATTTTGAAGTATGATAACGTTCTTTCTCACAAAACACACAAAAACAAATCCACTCCAACCTATTCAGCTAAAATTTACATCAGGATATTTTTTTCTTGATAGTGTCTGTTGCTTTTAAGCATATGTGTATATATATGAATTTTAACTTCCTTCAATAAAATAAAACATTTCTAATTTCAGAGATAATTAGAAACAAACAAATAAAAAGTTCAAAGCCCACTAATATTCAGAAATAGGAATTCCTTCTATTGCCTGGTTATTCCATAACCAGGCCAAGTTGTTTAATTCCTAATGGATCTAGGTTATATTATGTCTATTGCAAGTATAATAAAAAAATTCACCTATTTTAAAATGAAATTAAGTGAGATTAAATAGGATATTTAATGACTAGTGTTTAATTAATAACGATGTGCTGTGTTCTTGAAAACTGCTGAGTAGATTTTAAGTGCTCTAACCCCCGAAATAGAAGAATATGCAGTAATGTATATGCCCTTTAGCTTAATTTATCCATTTCACAGTGTACACATATTTCAAAATAGTATGTTGTATATAATTAATAATAAATAAATAAAAATGTTGAAAAAATTAAAAAACAATAAAATAGAATTAAGGAAGTATAGCAGTCTATCCAGTTTCTAGACCAGTAGTTAGAACCTTGCTCAGCTCATGATATTTTTGAAAATTTGTGAGAAGTATAGACTCTTTTGCTAGATAATTTTGCACAAAAGGTCTTCCTAATGATATCATTGGCTTCTCAGATACTTTGAGAGTTATCTTTGGGTTCCATTTAGAGATTCTTAGACCACAAGTGAAAAATTTCCTTTTGAGATTCTTTGTGGGAAACTTCACTGTGGAGGGAACATGCTGCCCTCCTGGGATGCTCTGACATTGCTTCTTCTAGTCTATCTTTGCTGAGGGGCTTATTCTAGAATATTCTGAGGTTGGCCATTGCCTCAAAGTCAAATACAAAGCATCTCTGCTGTTTCTTTAGGAGCCTAGGTATCACAGAGGCTGACAATATCCCTAAAATATTTTTCTTAAAAATGGTACAGTTTTAAAAACAATTTCTGGAAAACTTTCTTAAATTTCACTCTTTCCCTTAAAGCAAAACATGTGCAAATTGAATATGTAAGTAATACTATTTGTAAGCATTTATTGTCAGTGGGGGCTGAAAGAAATTCTATTTCCAAATTACAACATGGCACTAAAAGTCATTTGGACTTATGCTAAAGCCCTTGGTGAATTTATATCCATATCATACCAGAAAATATCTTGGAGCAAAACTTTCCGATGAATGCAAGTATAAAAAATGACTATGGAAAAGATCTCAGAATTTTTTTTCTATTCCATCCAATGTTAGTATTCACTTTGGAATAAGCAGACACTTGAAATTAATTTGCTGATTTGTACTGTGCTTTCAACTTAATTCAGTCAATGCCTTTAATAAATATTTTAGTAAATCATACTGAGTAAGAGAAAATTCCAGGTTCTGCAAGAACACTACATAAGACATTATGAATCCCTCACATACACAGACAAAATTCCTATTTATATAATAGTAATTAGGACTTAAATATAAGACTAAAATCATATTTTAAATATATTTTGTTTAAATGATTCATCTAAATGCATATCCCCATTTTTTGTGAAATGAAGCACAGTTTAAATCAGGTTACTGGTTTTTAAATTAAAGTATTGCTCAATTAAAACCAGAGTGGAAATCACCAGTTTCCTGTACTATAAATTCCTCTACCAAATGTTCTTATACAGCAAAATAAATCACTCGATGGAGTATTTTCTCTTAGAAATAGAAGCAGAATAGTCAAGGAGCTGGGAAATTATTTTATTACAGAAAAGGAGCTACTTCTTCTGGGTACTCAAGTATAAACATATATGTTCTTCAAAATTAAAGATTTACATAATCTGTTTCTTCCATGGAAAAAGTATGGCGAAGGATGGACTCAGGTAGAGGAAAGGGTTCTCCCTGCAAAGCCCTGTGGGGCGTCCCATTCACATCCACAGAATTCACAGCCATGGCCTTTTTGTTTCTCCCATTTCTTTAGAATTGAAAAGGTAGAATGTAGTAGAAGGCATAAGTAAAAGCTAAAACCTTCTCTTGAGTTTCTTTGCAAATTCTTTCATATATGAAACTTAGTTGTAATCATGAAGGCATAACCCAAGTTTCCCTTTACTTAGGGAGGTGAAGAATTAATTTTCCAACTTAATCTTACTTGATGACAAAAATTTTTCACAAGTACTTCTAAGCCAAGAAGGGGGTCTCCCAAGAATGGTCATGATCTTGGTCATGATCTCCCAAGAAATGACCCTTCCATTGAGGTGTTTCTTATGTCACTTAGCGTGCCTTGCCACCAACTCTGAGCAAACACCCCTGTGATCAGACTGAACAAATCTTGCTTCTGTTTTAGCCTTTGAAATCCATGGAGCAGAATGGACCAGGGCTGGAGTACAGAGTGACTTGGAAGCCACAGGGGGCCCCAGTGGAGTGGGAAGAGGAAATAGTCACAAATCACACACTGCGAGTGATGACACCCACTGTCTATGCTCCTTATGATGTCAAAGTCCAGGCTGTCAATCAGCTGGGCTCTGGGCCTGAGCCTCTGTCCGTGACTCTCTATTCTGGAGAAGACTGTAAGTGACACATGTGAAGCTACTAAACACTTCAATCACAGTGTTTCTCAAATATATTGCTTTTATGTTGACAAATGTTTGCTTGTAAAGAGGATATATACAAAAAACTACAATGCATGATTCCTATCTTAAGATTGACTGCAGGATAGCTGATAGAGTGCTAAGGAAGGACCCTAACATTTTCACTTGTATCCAGTTTCCTAACAAAGCTGTTTTCTATATTGAAAATCAAAGCCCTGGAATCATAACTGCAATCACTTAAGCAGCATAACTGTCCTAAAGTTTTAAATTACATTTGCCCTTACTTGTCAAGGACTTCCTGACAGCCATGAGCAGTCGGGCTCTTGGCCTCAGCTGCACGTCTGGAGCCCTCCTATCACTGATGAGACACAAACCCACACTGGTATATCGAATTAAACACACACTCACAGTTTTGAGGTTCTGGTGCGTTGATCATCCTTTTAAATATTTATACCATAGTAACTGTGGCAAATAGATTCTTAGAAAAAGAAAATGATATTGCATTCTGTATTGTTAATGTGGTGAATGACAGTAAGAGTTATTCTCATTGCTCTTCTAGAATCCAAAGTAATAATTTAATCCCAAAAGGGAAGATGATTGAGAATGAGAAATAACTAACTGCTTATTTACCAGCTGTCTAAATTCTTCTATCCAAGTAGAAGGACATAAAAAACAGACCACATGTGATCTAAGATTATATTAGACTTGACTACTCTGGGCTTAGTTTATTTCTTTATAGTAAGAACTCCTATAAAATAAGGACAATAATACCCTCCTCTCAGGCTTATCCTAAAAATTACATGAGCCAATCCAGGTAAGGCCCTTTGAATGAATAGTCCATGACATGCTCAATTAACATTAGCTGTTATTCATATTTAATTAACAAGCTTCTCAAGTGATTTTTATTTATACTACTTGTCTATACTTGCTAAGAGGCAAACTGCCCACAGAATGGTTTCTGAATATATTTTCCTATATGTATCCATCTGAAGGAACTCATTTCTTGGTGTGGCATAGAAAATCCTCTTCTCCTAGAAACCTACAGGGGCCGAGAAACGCTACTGTGATGAGAAATTCTCTTGGTTCTATTTAGAATCAATTTCACAAAAGAGCTTTTCCCTGCTTAAACATTATGAAAATCACTTTTTAAAAAGGATCATAATAACCAAGTCTGGAAGTTATTGGAAGCTCATCGATCTTACTTACATGCTTCACAGATCCTGATACGGCTCCAGTGATCCACATGGTGGATGTGATAAACAGCACCTTAGTTAAAGTTACCTGGTCAACAATTCCAAAGGATAGAGTACATGGGCGTCTGAAAGGATATCAGGTATTTATCATATTTTTTCTTTTTGTTGTTTTTGAATTAATATTTTTCCTGAGTATAAATAAGAACTGATTTCGGAAGAAGCCAAAACAGAATCTGCCATGTTGGTTGAGATGTTAAAGGATCCCTATTTTCATTGCAGATAAATTGGTGGAAAACAAAAAGTCTGTTGGATGGGAGAACACATCCCAAAGAAGTCAACTTTCTAAGATTTTCAGGACAAAGAAACTCTGGAATGGTTCCTTCTTTAGATGCCTTTAGTGAATTTCACTTAACAGTCTTAGCCTACAATTCTAAAGGAGCTGGTCCAGAAAGTGAGCCTTATATATTTCAAACACCAGAAGGAGGTGAGAGAATAAGAACATAGAATAATGTCAACAGTGGAAATGATCCAGTGGCCATCTTCATTATCTTATTCCTTATTAGTAATTAGTTAATACTTAACTTCATATGGATCAGCTTCTAAACTTCTATAAAGATTTGTAATCTAATGGGGCTTATTTATTTTAGAAAGGTACTGATTTGCAAGTGTTTATTCTTGGTCTTGTGTTTTCTAGTACCTGAACAGCCAACTTTTCTCAAGATTATCAAAGTTGATAAAGACACTGCCACTTTATCTTGGGGACTACCTAAGAAATTAAATGGAAACTTAACTGGCTATCTATTACAATACCAGATAAGTAAGTAAAACTTGGATTTGGAGCTAGTCTATGAACATTCATTTTGTTGACTGTTTAGTTTGCAGTGTGGAATGTCTAATGATGAATTATGTCCACATAATTCATGTGGTAGACTGGTATCCTTCTTTATATCACAGGGGTCTGTAAACCAGCTTGCAGGCCAACCCAGCTTGCTGTGTATTTTTATGAATAAAGTTTTATTAGAACATGGCTATATTCACTTGTTTATATATTATCTATAGCTGCTTTCTCACTAGAGTGGCCAGGTTGAGTCATTGCAACATGCCCTGTAAAATCTAAAATATTTACGATCTAGCCCTTTACAGAAAAGTTTGCTGATCCTTATTTCAGAAGAAAACCAACATACCTATCGGTACCACAAACAGGTTTACATATAGAAAGTTTTGAGAATTAAGAAACATGCCAAAGAGGAAAAGTATTAAGTGATGTAAAGGAGATTCAGAGCACATGTAAATTCCACACTACACTCCTTGTGCTTCAGACACATGCTTCCAGACTAATCCTAGAGTTTATACCCCTGGTATTTACTTAGTCCTGTATTGACAGCCTGCTGGTGCAGAGAAATAGTGAGGGAACTAAAGTGTTGTCTTTCATCGTTTCTCACAGTAGGTTCTGCCTGTGTGCCATTAACCTTTAGATCAAAAACAATGTGTCTCCCTTCTCTAATAGTCTTCGAGTTTACACGTCCTCGTAAAATGGAAGTTGAGGGACTGACATCATAGAAAACCTTAGTAAAAGCTCCACCCTGAAAATTGCAGACTCTGAGGATATGAATTTCCCAAACATTTGAACTATAGAGACCCACTCTCCGTTGCTTACAAAAGTCAACTTGATCCAAGCCCCGACGTGCCCCTCACACATCATTTGAAGGGTTGTAGCCATCCAGGTCACACATTTGCTTTGGCTTCGGATGCCTCAGCTGAATTGAGCACATGTGTTTAAACAGATAAAGGGATTATCTCAGCAGAGGTAGATTTTAACTTTTTCAAGGGCTTGCTATGCAGGATCAGTATTAAGCAATCTCCCTGCAGTACTTCATTTAAATAAAATATCTGTGAGATATGCACCATCACTGCTTTATGAATGGGGGAATTGAGCTGTATAGAGTTTTACAAGTCAAACAGTAAAATAAGTGTTAAGTAAAAATACAAACCAAAGCTAATCAATTCCAGCTGCTGAGCTCTTAACCCGATACTATTCCACAAACCAGTTTAAAAAAAAAAATAGCAAGAACTGAAGAAATATCTGAAGATTTTTTTAAATATCAATTTGTTTTGTCAGAATATGCCTTTTTCTTATCCTAACAAGAAGCAGCTAAACATTAATTAAATTCTAACATTCATATTGATCTGTATGGGAGATCTAAATTTATAATATTTTGAAAATAAGTTCTTAGAATATAAGAGAGAAGCTGCAATATTAAGAATTGTAGTGATTATCATACTGCTTGATATGTGGATTTTTTAAATAAAATGATATTATTGTACAATTATTTTGCTTCTTATCATAAATCACTGAGACTTTTTAGAGAGTTTATCTTTTTTGTTGTTGCTATTAGATGTTTTAAGTTGTAGCTATTTTTTTTTTTTTTTGGGCCGGGGCCGGGTTTGAACCCGCCACCTCCAGTATACGGGGCTGATGCCCTACTCTCTGAGCCACAGGTGCCACCTAAGTTGTAGCTATTTGTATGTATGAGAACTCTATATATCCTCTCCTAAAGTCCTTTTTTTTTTTTTTTTTTTGAGACAGAGTCTCACTATGTCAACCTGGGTTGAGTGCTGTGGCGTCACAGCTCACAACAACCTCCAACTCTTTGACTTAAGCTAAATTCTCTTGCTTCTGCCTCCCAAGTGGCTGGGACTACAGGTGCCCACCACAATGCCTGGCTATTTTTTGGTTGTAGTTGTCATTGTTGTTTGGCAAGCCAGGGTTGGATTCGAACCCACCAGCTCTGGTGCATATGGCTTGGCACCCTTAACTGCTGATCTAAAGGCACTGAGTCTCTCCTGAATTTTATACTGATTATAGCAGTTTTTCAGTGGACTCTGGTGTTTCACAATTATGCTTTCAAATAATCTATAAACAGTGATGATTTTATCACATCCTTCCTATGTTTGCATGCCCAGTTTGTTTATTTTTCCTTTTCATTGATCTAATTACATTGTGTAGTTCTAGGAAGGCATTTTTATGTCAAAAATATTACAATTTTTTTACCTATAGGTCATCTTGAAGTGAGTCCGGAGAATTTATTCTAAACCTATTCTTGCCACAAATAGCTCCACTATCTTGGACATATTTCATCTACTGAACTGTTCTTATAACAATTTTAGAGAGATCTGTTCTTTTACACAAAGACCTTGCTGGGTCTTACATTTCACATCCTTGCTAGGCTGCAATTTTTTTGGAAGAAGTTATCTGATTCACATTGTTTCCTTTAGCACTTTATATAGTGCTTAGTATAAAGATATTTAAAAATATTTACTATATTTATTCATTTATTAATTCTGTGTTTACTGAGTATTTATTTGGTGCTATATATTAAAGTAGAAACGATAGAAGACACACACAAATCATTGACCAAATTATTCCCCAAAAGGAAATTAGAATTAGTTAAGTCCAACTTACAATGAATATATAAAATGGAAAGAAGTTTATCACTTTTAATAGGTAATATGAAGCTGGAAGGTTGACTTAAGTATGGCATAGTGATTAAGGATGTCTGTTTGGAGTTAAAGGGCTCAAACCCTTTTTGAGGGACTCAATCAAACCCCTTTAATTGGGACTCAACCCCCAATTTGCCAATTGCTGGCTCTAGTTTGGGGCAAGGTACTTATTCTTGGTAGACCCCAGCTTTGCCATGTATGGTATGGTCATGGTAATTGTGTGTAACTCATTGAATTAAATGATGGTCACCAATAATGAAGATAACTGTTAAGTATAAGCACAGGAGAAATAAAAACCAGTGTCACTTGGATTGCTAAGCATTACAAAATTTGAGGTGGTGTGGTGTATGTTTATTTCTTCAGTAAATGACACCTATGAGATTGGAGAATTAAATGATATCAACATCACAACTCCATCCAAGCCCAGCTGGCGTCTATCAAACCTCAGTGCAACAACCAAGTACAAATTCTACTTGAGGGCTTGTACTTCAAAAGGCTGTGGAAAACCGATCACCGAGGAAAGCTCCACGTTAGAAGGGAGTAAGTACATGATGGTTCTACAGGGTCTTTTAAAACAATTTCCCCAAAAGGAAAGCATACTGCTAGTCATCGCAAATTAGAAATGATTGTGACTCAAATCCGCCTGACCTTCTGTTTTCCAGTAATACAGATACAGGATTTATTAATCTTGTTTGTAAAGTTCACATTGACTCAAATTATGGATTTCCTCACAACACCGATCAAATTATAGATTAGTATATACAAGGTCAGGAACTATAATTTTACTTAATTAAAATAGGGGACAGAAGGTCATAAAGGTAGTCACAAGGTTAGCAGAGGGATATTTTTCTTTCAGAAATGTTCCCGTACAGAAAAATCGTTGTCTCTTCCCTTGGTAGATATTTTGATACAACGAATGTAATACATCTCAATCCCATGCCTTGATTCATATACATTGAATCATATGTCAATTTAATTTTAATGTCTAGTGATTGATGCCAAGTGGCTGGCTCAGTTGAAAATGGCCCATAAATCTAGCTTCCCTTGTAGAACAATTCTCTTAATTCAGTTTCACTTTTCTAATTTTTTCCTACCCTATAACCATTTCCTTTCAAAAACTGTTTCTCCAGTTATGATTTTAGCAGTGTTTTCTATGACATAAAGCTTTCTATGAGATCAAGAGGGCCTTAGCAGAGAAATTAGAAGGTAAATGGATCAGAGGAAGTGATGTACACACTAATAAGATGAAAAGAAAGACTATCTAGGTGTGGTGGCTCACGCCGGTAATCTTAGCACTCTGGGAGGCCAATGCAGGAGGATCCCTTGAGCTCAGGAGTTCAAACTAAACCAACTGAGACAGAGCAACACGTGCTGAGAAAGAGTGAGACCCTGTCTCTACTAAAACAGAAACATTCCTGTGCCTTGTGCTGGGCACCTGTAATCCCAGCTACTCAAGAGGCTGAGGTAGGAGGATTGCTTGAGCCCAGGAGTTTGAGGTTGCTGTCAGCTCAACTGTGGTCCTGGCACTCTAGCCTGGGCAACAGAGTGAAATGCTCCTTAAAAACAAACAAATAAATAAAATAGTACTGTAGGATTTATCCCGGATAGGCATGGGCAAGATATTTGGGGAAAGGAAGAGAGAAATGAGTGATAGCAGGAAGGAAAATAGAAAGAATCCTTTATTTATCATCTATTGTGTGTCTGACTGTGTTCGGAATGTTTTTCCAAATTGTGGATGAGAAAACGGTAGAATCAGCAGAAGAAACACCAGGAAGAGGAGAAAACAGTAAAGAAGAAAATTAAATTGCCTGTCATTTATTAACATTAACTGCCATGTGAGTTGTATTTAGTTTACACTATTTTTGAGCCTGGGGCGTCGTGAAGTATATAGAACTCACGTTTCTCTTGACTTGTCTTTACCTAATAAAACACCATAGCCCTGAGGGAAGGAAAAAAACATTTTTTTTTCCAATGAGGCAGCTGATATTAATCATGTATATTAAAAGATACTGAAGCTTGTGAATCACAGCAAATCGGTGTATTTGTAGGAGAATGGTTACACTCTGACCTTAACTATAAGTTTGTTCTTCCCTCCTATTGTTCCTACTGTGTCTAAATAATAAAGGGCTTATGTTTTCCTCTGATGTTTTAAATACTCCAAACTCATTATGGGGAAAGTAGATAAGTCAAATAATTTCTCTCTCAAAACTCTACCTTCGTAGAATGTCGTGGCTTCATAGCTCACAGCAACCTTAAACCCCTGGGCTTAAGCAATTCTCTTGCCTCAGCCTCCCAAATAGTTGAGACCACAGGCGCCTGCCACAGCGCCCAGCTAGTTTTATAGACAGGGTTGCACTCTTGCTCAGGCTGGTCTCAAACCTGTGAGCTCAGGCTCTCCACCCGCCTCAGCCTCCTATGTGCTGGGATTACAGGCGTGAGCCACCACGCTCGACCCTAACTTTTGCATTTTTAAAAAACAAAATTTAAAGCATGGAGACGGCTGCTATTTTTGATAGAACCAAGATCATAATATACAAGAGAAATGCTAATCCCATTCCAATTTGCAGCATGTCAGAGGCAAAAAATATTCACAGAATTGCCTTACCAATATTACCCATTCTAGTATATGTTTTGAGAAATTTGGGCTTGTTTACATTCATGCTTGAGAAATTGGTTTTTGAAGAATTAAAATACCGCTTGTGTGATTTTATAACTGATGCCACATCTTTCCTTCAAACTAAAAATACAACTAATGCGCTTGCGTATCTAAAGCAGATTTCCTCACTGCCTTCTGTGTCAGCAGTTTTAAAGTATCACTCACAATGTGTTTGTGCTCTTTTTCAGGAATCTGCATTTTCCGTATTCCAGCCACTGCCCCCTTCCCCAGCTGACCCTGATTTCTCTTCTATAGGCGTGTCTTGCCATATTTACAGGAAAAAAAATTGTAATCTCTTTTCCCACTGGATTTCAACATGATCTTTGAAATATATATATATATTTCTGTTATGGAGATACATCTTCATATCACCAAATACTCTAAAAACAATGACTTTTGTGCAAATTAGAATCTACCGTTATGTGTCTTTCTTCTTGCTCTGTCAAGATAGCTGATTTTAAGTTTATTTGGCATTTATTCCAAGAATGGGATTTGATCCACTTGCCTTTTGTTTTTATTGTTTTCTTGTTGTCACTTTGATTTTCAAATGGATCCCATTCCATAACCTACGTGGGAGAGAAAGATGGAATTAATCGCAATATTCTTTAGTGGTTTGAATGAATCACTTGCTTTGCTCTGTATTCCAAAAGCTTGCACTACTTAACATTATACTAATATTTCTGTTTTTCAAGGTCAAAATTAATTCTATTCTGTTTCAATGGTGCTCAATCTTAAAGGCTTTGCTCATGTAACTGGCCTCCCATGGTGCCTATTTAAATGAAGGCCTTTTGATATTTAGTAACTATACAATCAATTTTTATTTTGTGGTAAAAAGCATAACCAAATATTGATGTGTAGCACATAACCACTTATATTTTCAGTAAAGAACATATTTGATTTCAACATATTTTAAATTGCTGACATTTTCTGTTTTGTATGTGTCACGTTGAGTGGATTCCTAGTAAAACTATGGAATACAAATGCAAAAATATTTTAGATATTTGGTTATAAGATCAGAAACCAGGGTGGCACTTGTGGCTTAGTGACTAGGATGCCAGGCCCATATATTGAGGGTAGTGGGTTCAAACCCGGCCCTGGCCAAACTGCAATAGCAACAAAAAAATAGCCAGGCATTGTGGTAGGCGCCTGTGGTCCCAGCTACTAGGGAGGCTGAGGCAAGAGAATCGCCTAAGCCCAAGAGCTGGAGGTTGCTGTGAGCTGTGACACCACGGCACTCTACTGAGGGTGACAAAGTAAGATTCTTTCTCTAAAGAAAAAAAAATCAGAAACCAATATAGTTTAATTAAACTTGATTCATTTTATCTGTTACCATGAGATCCTAGTATTAACATATAAACAAATTGATTTTTTTTTAAATTACTAACTTTTCAGGGCATTTTCAAAATGCCACTAAAACCATTTCATTTTTATGTAGTAATAGACCTGAACTTTATGTTGCTTAAGTCTCCATAAATTTCAAATATTTACTATATGACCATATCATGATGCTAGTTCATCAGTATTTATAGAGCAGAGTAAGGCAAAAAGAAGTAATATATAGTTAGTTAAAATCATAGTATCATAGCAATAGATAGCAATCAATTATAACTCAAAAAGGCCATATTCCATTTCCCACTAGGTTTATGAAAATCCAAGTTGCACAACATTATGTTGTATAATATTTTAAAGTCTATGATTTTGAGCCCTTCCTATGACCAGGCAGATTTATAGCAACATTTCATCAATGAAATCACTTCATTTTCATCAAGTACATCATCCTACGTAACCATGAACTGAATTCATTTCATTTACTCAATTTCAGTATATTCAAAAAGAAAGTCTTGAAATGTCACTTCTTGATTTCTGGCAATTCAAAACATATCTGAGAAAAAGATGATATAAGTGGCTTTCATATGCATCTCAAATAATACTATTTTTTACCTTTTATATCCTGCTGTTCAATGATTGCAATTTACATGATTTAACTGTGTACATTTCTTAGGTAAAGGTATCGGGAAGATATCAGAAGGAGTAAACCTTACTCAAAAGAATCACCCGATAGAGGTACTTGAGCCAGGAGCTGAACATATAGTTCGCCTAGTGACTAAGAATTGGGCTGATAATGATAGCATTTTTCAAGATGTAATTGAGACAAGAGGGAGAGGTGAGAAATGAGATTATCTTTGGGGCAGTCTTAGGCAGTAAAACTGTGTCCTGTAAATTATTTCATGTTACCTACGTCCTGTATTAAAGAAAAAATATGAAGGACATTAGCTACAAAAATCGTAATTTCACTGCATTTTGGCATGACATTTCAAAATGATCAAGATGAACATTGCTGCAACTGATTTTATCCCTTATTGTTTATATCAGAATTGTTGCCTAAAAATATCTCCTGCGAATTAACACATGTTAATAACACAAACTGAAAAGAAAAGAAAATGAATCCAAACCCAACCCACCGAGGCTCCAAGGTGATCTGCTCCTAACCAAGGCAGCTTGTGCTTGACGCTCTCTCTGCCGCTTCTGTATTTAATGCCATTTACCTTCACTGTCCTTCTTTGATTTTCTTTCTCAAAATCTTCAAAAAGGCCCTTTCTAAGTAAAGAGGGAAAGATTTATAAGTGTTCTCTCTCCCTCCCCGCTGAGTTGCCCTTCAAATCACATTCCTTCTGGGGTCATTCAAAAGAAAAATAACATCGATGCTATTTTGTGTATTTACAAAGGATGCCTGATTTTCTTGAAAGTTGTCATACGTCACCGAAAACTGTTCCTGATGTTCAGGGCTGTGCTTTCTCTTTATACAACAGAATATGCCGGTTTATACGATGACATCTCCACTCAAGGCTGGTTTATTGGTTTGATGTGTGCGATTGCTCTGCTCACACTAATTTTGTTAACGGTTTGCTTTGTGAAGAGGAACAAAGGCGGAAAGTACTCAGGTAAAACTTTCTGACTGGAATTTTCAACTTACTAAATAGTATTTTCTGGGAGGCGTTCTTCAAAGACATCCTTTTTAAAAAAATATGCATTTAATTCAAATTTCTGCTAGCAAATTAGATACACAATGTATCTAATATATTGCCAGATTGACTAACCAAAGGAAATATGTATGGTCTGGAATATTGTTTCTAGTTGGCTACTTGGTTTCCAGTTTCTAAGACTTAACCTAGGCCCCACCAAGGCTTACTCACATAATACTTCCAAGCTTCTATTACTATCAGTAAAAGATCAGAGATGTTGAGAAGACATATCATTAAGTCACACATATGTTTCAATGTTTTAAGAAGCAGGGGGCCATCTATTGATTGTCCCCCTGTACAGACACGGGCAAGGCAGGTTTTTTGCACTAGTGCATTCCAACAGTGCTGACTCCACCAGCCAACTTTGTTGTAGTTGACCATTGCTGGGAATGCATTTCCCACCATGATGTATGTTGCATACACTGTCTCCTGAATGAATGGTACATAAATTATTTTTTAAAAACCATCATAGTGTTAATATAATGTTTACTCTTACTTTAATTTCATTCAACTTCCAAATTTGTTTTGTCTTTTTTCAGAGATATATATTGCATTATTATTCATTTTTGCTTAGTATAAATATCTTATGGCTTATGTAAGATTTTTATGTAAGATATATAAAAATTAGAGGAAAAGATTTGCTATGAATTTGATGATGTTCAGAGTAGTGAGAAGTTCTTTGTTGTCTTGTGATTCATCCAGCCCATATTGACTGGTGACTCATCATGTACAAGGGCAAAATTTCTGAGTTTTTGTAAAATGATGTGGGTGGTGTACACAGTTATACGCTTAACTTCTCCCTCTGAAGATTGCATGATTACAAATTAGGGTCATAGTGACTAATGAGTATTCTGGCTAATTAGTTGGAAACTTTAAAGAGATATTTCTTTCCCCTTTGTTCTCAGCAAATGATCATTTGGGAAGTGTGGCCTTATCCAAATTCTAAAGTTGTTTTCTTAAATCATGCCCTTAAAAAAAAATCAGTATTTCATATCATAGGGCAACTAAGAAAATCTCTTTAAGTCTTTGCATATACCTATAAAAAGTTGTATGAAGAAGGATTTTTTTGAGTTTTTCTTTTTAGCAAAGGGGAACACACGAGCTTTCCTTTTTTGTATCCTACTCTAGAATAAATCTGAATTTAAATATTAGTATAGACCTGAAGATTCTGATTGTTGTGGCAATTTTGTGTGAGGGAGTCATGTGTAAAAGCCAAATGACTGACATTTTAAATCATCTTTAGTTTAAGACATAGATCTGATAGGAACCTCTGTCATCTTTAAAAAGTTTGCATAGTAAAATGAATGTTTAGTAATTTGGTCTCCATTGAGAGACCAAACTAAGTTGGACTCTTCCAATGATACTGTTAAGCTCACATAATGTTGAGTAGTCACATGAAAATTAAAACATGCTGCAAATCTGATAACAAACAGTAGAATCCAAAATATCCCTTTTCTTTTTTCTTTACACAAATTGATGACTGTTGCAGACACAGCTGCAAAAGATGGCCAAGCAACAAAAAAACTGGCCTCACAGGTATCAAAAGATTTGAGCAATGCTGTGCTGATTGATCATCTACCATTCAATAGCACTGCTAAAATGTCCTTTAAAAATTCCTCATATTACTCTACCTGGTATTTTTTCTATATTTGTAGTGAAAGAAAAGGAAGACTTGCACCCAGATCCAGAAGTTCAGTCAGTAAAAGACGAAACCTTTGGCGAATACAGGTAAAGCTAACACTGCATTTTAAAATGCATTAACACACACATTTATCAAGTGATAAGCTTAAATTCACAAAAATATTTTTATACTTACAATGTGCAGAACTATATTGCAGTGTACCTATAAAGAATGTATAATCAAGGCTACTTAAGTAACAGCAACTGATTTTCTATGTGTGGGAGTGGCAGTGTATAAAGAATTACAGGTCAGATAGAATTGTGTTAGGATACTTTTCTTGAAGCTCCGTGAATAACACATGCACCCTGTTTTTATGGAAGCTGAATGTCTATTTGAAGTAGCTAGAACATTTTGAAGCTCCTCTTCAGCATGACCGTTATGAACTTAGGTTGTATTCACTTTGCAGCTTCTGATACATATCTGTTACTTACCCTGTGCACCTGCAAAGGTAAATAAGTTACAAATCGTGTCCCACCAAAGGCATTGAGTATGGAATTTAGGTAACTAAGTTACAAATCCTGTCCCACTAAGTATCTTCACCCATTCTACAAAAGCTAACCTCCCCATTCTAAAAGGAAGCAGAAATTTGTGAATAATAGAAAAGTATTTTGCAAATTGCTCACGATGTTCCCATAAGCTACGACTTTTTAAACATTTATTTGTGTAAGTGTCATTTGGGTTTTATGTCTTCAATGCTTATATGAAATGTCCTGAACAGTGTAAGACTTCAGCTCTCGTGAACGAGTCTTGCTCTATATGAATAGGGATATTCGAGTTCGTTAAAGAGTTCTTTTCGTTTTCTAGTGACAGTGATGAAAAACCTCTCAAAGGAAGCCTTCGTTCCCTCAATAGGGACATGCAGGCCACAGAAAGTGCCGACAGCTTAGTTGAATACGGAGAGGGAGAGCACGCGCTGTTCAACGAAGATGGGTCATTTATTGGCGCGTACGCTGGGTCTAAGGAGAAAGGATCTGTTGAAAGCAATGGAAGTTCTACAGCGACTTTTCCACTCCGGGCATAAACCCAGCACATGTGAGCCACTTACTGCTGCACCTCAACCTTCTGTATGTACCTGTTCAAAGGAGCAAAAACTTTCCTCTAGGAATACAAAACCTGGTGGCTGAAGATTCAAAATCCAACAACCTGCAACTGTGTTGAGAAAAAAATAGCACTGCCTTCAAAAAATAAACTACCAAGCCCTCCCAGCCTGTGCTTTGTTTTTTGTTTCTGTTTTAGTTTCAGGTGCTCAAAATCCAGAACACAAAACAAGTCCTGTATTTAGATTCACGCCAACCGAATCCAAAGCACCCCTCAGAATGCTCCACGTTTGCCTGGGTCACCTGTTCAGTGTGTTTGCGTAGCTGTTGCTACCTGGTGGATTTTCCTCCACCTGCCCCTTCTGTACGTCTCTGAGAACTGTCTTAGTGACTTTGCCTCACTACAAGTTAAAGGATCATAAAACAAACTGGTTATTTAAAATGGAAAAAAGGAATATGAATGTCTTCTTAAAACAGTTCGTTGAATATATAACAGTCTAAATTTATTATTTAAATTTTAGTAGCAAAAGTCTTAGGTAAATGATCAACTAGTATTTATTGAGCTCTTACTGTTGGGTGGAGATGGTCGTGTTTAAACGGAGTTATAACTTTTTAATTTCAGCAAGATTTTTTTTTTAATTTCTATCACTTATGGAATCCAGGAACGTCACTGGATTTTTGTTTTTGCTTTTTTTTTTTTTTTTTTTTTCTTGGACTAAATTTAGCTGCAAAGGAAATGGTGGCCAGAAGGTGATTTTATTAAAGGACAGGCATAAGGTGTTCATTGTTCTCGATTATAATAGTTTTATATCTTCATTCCTCAATTGACTGCTTTCACATTTTTTCTATGCTTGTATAATGGTATGCTTGCATATATTTCATGAATGCATTGTACATATTTTGTTAATATTTACACAATGTAAAAGATAGATGTGTTTTATTTTGCTTTATAAAGAGCACATTAACAGGCCCATCTGTACAGCTAGAGTTTATAGTAAGATGCCATTTTCGTCATTTCAGCCTACAAACAAATAACATGAGGATCCAAATCAGAAGACTTTGTACTTGGATTTTGTTCTTAAATTGCTCGGCTCAACCATCTCCAAATAAAATATCATATAGATATTGAGGGAAATGTTTTCATATTTTTCAAAATAAGGTTTTGTTGTTGAGTGTACTGCTACCCCAGCCTCCCTGCAAGAAAAACTGTTTACAATATAAATTCCTGTACATATGCTTGCCTATATTACACTTTTAAACATTTTTTATCTTGAGACTTGTTTTCCCCATGTTCTCCTTCAATCGAAGTCAGTACAAATTTGGGCAATTTATTTCCTAGTACATGGGCTAATGGTCCTTTTAAAATTGTGCACAGAAATGTTTTAAAAATAATATTAAGGAGTGTGTATACATATTAGTAAAATGTGTTCAACTTTTCATTTTATGGAAACACTTTTTAACCTTTAACCTTCCCTTGAAATTCCTAACTGTATTTAAGTGAAATCGACTCACCCATTTTATTTTATTTTTTGAACTGTAATTATTGCTGTATACTGCTAAATCCTCCGCTTTGATTTATGTGATGCCTTATACTTCTTAGCGATCAAAATTAGAGGCATTTATAATGGGCAATGAGGTAATACACATGGAATATATAATTGTCCTTTTAATATCCTATAAAATGCACAGGAAAAGACTGTCTTCTTTAAAACTATACTTCACAGGCTCCAGATTTGATGACACTACTGGAAATAAGCATTTCAAAGGGAGAAGGCATCTTGGTCCTCCAAGCTGGGTGAATGTGAGGACCCAAATATCCATCAGGGCAAGTTGAGCTCCATTCACATCTGATTTTAAGGCACAGCTTTTCTGGAGAAATAGTCATCATGTTTTGATTTATTTGGGAGGAAATTGTGCTCAGCTACAGTTGAGGGAAAGGTTGGAACTTGCAAGTTTAGTGCGGCTGTATTCTATTTCCTCTTCTTCATAAGCTAAAAACTGGTTTGAAGAGTGTCGTGCAGGTTGAACACAATGTCAAACCTCATCAGGAGTAGATTGCTTGGAAATTTCATAATCTTTAAGTCAGAAGTTAACACAAAGACTGAAATATTTGTTCTTCCTAAACTTGGATGTTTTCCTGCAGCTGTCTGAGAACCAGTGTTTCCTATTTATGTTTCCTAAATGGTCAAAATGTACAGATATGAAAGATGAAATTGGATTATGACTATCTTTTGCTATCACTATTACGTTTCCTCAATACTACTGGCCTCTACGGGGAATTTTCAGCACAGAAGGAATAGATCTATGATTGCACCTGATTTTAATTGTGAAATTATATTCTAAATATGTTTTATGAATCAGAACAAGTTTCAAATGAAAAAGCAAAGATCCAAGTGAGTTCAAATGGATTTCATTGTTTTTCCTCAAACAATGAGTAACAGGCCCAGGATGTGCAATGGTGATTATAAATGGGTGATAATTAATTGCAACATGCTCACTGTATGATAAGGCAGCAGCTGATATTAACAATTTTGTTCTTATTTGACTCTACACTCACTTTCTCTTGTCTCCTGTCAATATTATTTTAATATAGTAGGTTGTACATAATCTCGAAGGTGGTTGATGGGGATGAGTTCCTAGAGAGCTGTCCAAGGGTGGGAAAGTCCAAGTTCTCTTCCCAGTTCCAGCACTGATTTTGTCCATGAACCTTAGGCTACTCGCTTAACTCCTTTGCTTCAAACTATCTCAATTCTAAAGTGCTAATGATCATCTCAGTTACCTTATCTTTGTCACAGGGTGTTCTTTTTTATGGAGAGAAATTTGAAAATGATAAAAGCTAAGATGCCTTTTAACTTCATAAATCAACATGTAATCTAATTATGTATCTAAAAGTCACCCCACACATACCAACTCAACTTTTTCCCCAGTGAGCACATAAATATATTTTTATAGAAAACAAATCTACAGAAAATAAAATAAGTCTACTGTTCAGTGAGCAGTATGATTTGCACCATGTCACTGAAAGTTATTAATCGGAAGAAAAATTGAGCAGGGTCTTTGCTATAGAAAAGTGTTTTCCACTAATTTTGCATGCCTATTTATAAAAAAAAAATGTGAATTTGGTGGTTTTGTTCTATTGGTATAAAGGCATCGATATTTTAGATGTACCCATGTTTATAAAAATGGAGAGCACAATGAATTTATGCTGGAATTCACAAATAATATTTTTTTTCCTATTTTATACTCATGGAAGAGAGAAGCTAAAGAGAGGACAATAATGAGAAATGTTGGTGTGTTTTTCTAAGCATTTAAAACATAGTTGCCAATTGAAACCTTGAATATGTTTACATGCCATTAAGATATGATCCTTGTAACTATTTTAAATTGATTACAATGGGATTGAGTTCATAAATCTGTGCTAGTGAATAGCCTAGTGTCACTACAGTGAAATAAGTAGAGTTTAGCCAAAACTTACTTTGTTTTGTACCTTCAGTTGTTTAATTACATTGTCAAAAGAGATAAAAGGTATGGAGAAGAGGTTCACTTGCTTACCTTTTCCTTTGACTTAGACTAGTATTCGTAGCAGAACTTTATTAAAATGTGTTGGTATTGTAGGCAGTGTTTGTATTATGCTTATGAATATGTATGGTTTAAAAATATTTTCATTATACATGAAATTCAACTTTCCAAATAAAAGTTCAACTTCATGTACTCTAAAAATGTTTGTATTTTGTTCTATAAAGTTGAGAAGAATCAGGATTTAACTATCAACTTTGGCTGCTTTACTTAAGTCACCTCTGATCCTGGAATATCTTTAAGTGATAAATAAATTAAGAAGGTATAAATGAAGTATAAATAAACATTTTAATTTCAATTACAATATTTTCAAATAGACCATTTAATTGCATCAACACCTATAAAATGGATTATACCAAAAATGTTTGGACTTCAACTATAAGTTAAGATGAATGAATCTGGCTATTTTGTACAAGACATGTAGAAATGTCACTTTTAAAGAAAATTTCCAATATGCTATACTGTTAAATAAGGCTAGCGGATAATTCTGACATACTCTTTCAGAATTGGGATACCCAATCTGCCTCAGTAGATAATCTATTGAAAATCGTGATCTTTAAAAATTGTTTTCTCTATACTAAGCAGTTTACATACATTATTGTTCTTAAACCTTGAATCTTATTTGGTTTGTAGATATAGGACACAAAGAGGTTAAATTACTTAGTAGGTAGCACTAGCATGGCCTAGTACTAGAAATTAAACCCAGGGCTCTTTGACTCCAAAACCCAGGCTCATAATCATTGTCCTCGCGTGTATTTTTTTCATTTTCTCATTCCTCCACATTCTCTTAGAAATGCTAAAGAAAAGTGGTTGGGGCTTAATGCTGACTTACTGACCTTGTTCATAAACTTCTGGTTTTAAGATATACAATTATAACATACAACAGAGAAAAGTAATCAATGTTTTATTTGATAAAATGGTTAAATGTGGGCAAGTTAAAAAGTAGTAATTCAAGAAGCGAGGGGGGTGGAGTCTTGGTGTGTGCCACACCTTTTGGGGGCAAAACATGATTGTAAGAGGGACTTTACCCAACAAATGCAATCAGTGTAACATGGTTTCTTGTACCCTCAATGAATCCTCAACAATAAAAAAAAAACAACAAAAAACAACAACAAAAAACGTAGTAATTCAAACTTCAATTATTTTTAAATGAATCTCACACATCTCATTGTATTCCACTTACCCTTTTGAGAAACAGGAATAGAGTAGAAAATTGCTACCAGTAGGGGCTTTAAAAAATAATTGTACTAAATGCTTTTCAGTTGGTATTTGTGTTTTCCTTATCAAAAATCAGAATCTGTGTTGTGACATCTGTCTTCTTTTACTGTTCCCATTTATTTTCCCAAGAAATACAGCACAGAGATTTGTCAAGTCATATATTTCAAGTCCTTGGATTCACAGCATTCCACTCTCACAAGGACCGTATTGCCAGCATACATCAGACACAAGTCAGATATACATAAGCACCACGCCTTTTAAGAACATTTAGTTTAGCATGTTGCTAGGCATGTGCTGATACTATGAGGTTTTCATCCTTACATCATTTACAATGTGGAGCAATGTCTTACATATACATAAGCAAAAGGTAATGGAAACTGAAAATTCCCACATGTCACCTGAAAAAAAAATAATATGTTGTCCTGTAACTCAGATATGTAAATTCTATTAACAGGGGGCGAAAGATGGTTCCATTGGTTGGTCTATTTGTAACAGAACGAAAAATTGAAAATTTTCCATAGTAACAATCCATATAGTTTTTTTCCCCCAAGAAAGTTTTCTTGAATCATTGATTTTGTAGAAAATAATAGGTTTGACCAAAACATTTTGGGAATGTTGGAAAAAATAATTAAATTGATACAGTGATTGCATTACAAATATCTAGGAAAATATGACATCCTAACTTGCTGGACTCTGGAATTCTTTGCAGATTCGACTTTTTGGTGCAAAGAAAGACCTTTGCATTGTCTTTCTCACTCTAGTCTCTTCCATCTTTCCTATCCAAGACTTAGATTGCCATGTGCAGAGAGATGACTTCAAGTTATTTTTAGCCTATGACTCTCCTCAGACTTTTATATAAGACTTTTTACTTGACATCTCTCTGACGTCTGAAGGCTCTTTCAGACTCAATGTTTCCAAAGTGAATGCAAAATTTTCTCCTAAACCCGATTTCTCCCTGTTCAGTAAATGGCAACAGCAGCCACCCAATTATTCAAGACAAAAACCACGGCATCTTCCTCTGTACACGCTTTCTCCTTGAACCCCCGTGTTCCATCAATCCATCACCTAAACCTTGTTGCCATTTTCTCCTCTGTATCCCTGGGATCTGCCCCCTTTTGTGCTCTGTGACCACCTTGCCGGACCACTGTCCACTGAGTGGCCTTCTGGTGTCTACTTGCTCCCCCTTCCAATCTGTTCTCTACTTTGCAGGTAGGGTGATTTTTGAGTGCAAGTCTGTTTAGGCTGTTTCCCTACCCTGAACTACAACAATGACGACAATGGCTTTCCATTTCTTTTAAGATAAAAAAAAAGTCTTTAGTTTGCCTTTAATGCCCTTCATGGTCAGACCACCTACTTAGCTCTCCAGTCCCTTCTTTTCCCGTTTTGTACCTAACATGTCTTCTGCCCCTCCTCAGATTCTCTAGGCCTCATCTGTCCTACACCAACAGCTATTGGAGACAGCGTCTCTGCATGGATGACAACTGACGAACTACAAGTGGAAACGAGCCACAGTGCTTGTGATGCATCCCCACACGATGGCATGGGATGCTCTGAGACTCTGCCTTGAGCCCGTTCATGCTCAGTTTGGAAGCATGGAGAGGTTATAATCTTGTAAAGCAAATATTATCCATTTGGAAAAGGGAGCTGATGAATACATTTCAACCTTCTTTCCTGCTTTCTTCATTTCTCTCTTATGCAGGACGGTCCTGTGGGATAGAGCCATCATTTGCATTCAGCAGTGGCCAACTCAGTAACGCACCTTCTCTTGGTTCTCCCTCCTTTCCCCTGTCTTACCCTCTTTTGCCTCACACCTACTGCACAGGATCGCACTCCCTAACAAGTTAATGGCCACATACGGGTAACTGTAGGTGCTGTTTTTAAGGAGTCCAAGCTAAGACTCTTGTCTTTTGTGAGCTGCAGATATTTGCCCAATTCCTTCCTGCTCTGAGAAATTAAATTTCTTATTTCCCCTTCACTGATCTGCTTTAAGTTTAATATCACCTCTCCAGGGGACCTTTCCAAGGCTTCCATAACTAGGTAAAATCACCTTGTTTTACTACACCACAGTATTATAGACCTCTGATTTTTAGCACGAATCACTGCTGCAGTTTTACTTTTATTGTATGACTATCTGATTACCATTTCTATTTCTCCTGTTGGCCTCAAAGTTTTATAAGGGCAGCAGATGTGTCTTCATTTTTTACTGGAAATACCAACCATCTGGCATACTGCCTGGTATCTGATGGGATTTATTAAATATCTACTAAATAAAAGAATGCAAGTAATAAGGAGGAGATGTTCTAACTAAAGGATTTACTTGAGAAAATGCTTGCCCAGATGAACGAGAGGAGACTCTATTTACACCACCAACTCTTCTTATCCCTGTGTCCTTCATCTTAGTAAATGACCCCACCATACACCCAAGAATCTCAAGTCAAAATCTTTAGAATCATTCTGAAATCCACTCTTTCCCTCACTGTCCTACAACCAATCCATTGTTTCCTATAGCACTAACTCCAAAGTATGTTTTAAATCCACTCATTTTTTTCCTCCACCCCTGCTGACATCCTGGGCCAAGCCACTGGCATCTCTTGCCTACTACTGATCTCTTGCTTCATTCTTGCCCTTTCTCCAATCCATAAAATAAGCCCAGGGATCTTCATAAAGCATTAGATAGATTGTATAGATGGATTTTCAGGAGGTTTAGCCCAAATTCCAAATTCTCAATGATATGACCATATGCGAGCTAGCCCCTGCCTACCCTGTGACCTTAACACATATCTTTGGCACCGTAAGTAAAGTTGGGGCCCCTCCTCCTGTATGCTTCTGGAGCATAACAAAACCTGTTCTTGCCTAAGGACATTCACAATTCCTGCTTTGTCTGTCTGGAATGTTCTTTTCTCAAATTTCATATAAGCTGGCTTATTGTTATTTATAGCTCAGTTTAAAGGTCAGTTCTTCCATGAAGACATTTTTGATGACCAACTCTAAAATAACCAGGCTCAATTACATTATTCCTTTTTGTTTCTTCTTAGCAATCATTAATATATGATTTTTTTTTCTGTTCCTTTAACAACCTAAGATCCAGGAGTTCAACAGCTTGGCCTTACTCACAGTTCTTACACCCAGAATTGGCTCCAGTATATATTTGTGATTGTAAAATAGTTAGGTAAATTAACCAACTAAAGCACTAAATGGAAATATTTAACAAATTATAGTAAGAGAAAAAGAACCCTAATCCTGGTACTTCTTACCAAAACCTATTAACTTAGGTTTCGACTATTTTATATGCATACATTTAGAATGTACAGTAGCCCCAACCACACTCCCTCGTATAATGCAAAACGTAAAAACAAAAAAAACACATACATGCACACACACATGCACATACATGGAAAACTACACACAGCAGGTCTGATCATGATGCAGACAATTCATTTTTTTCTTTTTTTTTGAGACAGAATATTGTTTTGTCACCCTCGGTAGAGTGCCATGGCATCATAACTCATGGCAACCTCAAACTCTTGAGCTCAAGTTATCCTCTTGCCTCAGCCTCCCATGTAGCTAGGACTGTAGGCTCCTGCCACAATGCCTGGCTATTTCTAGAGATGGGGCCTCCCTCTTGCTCAGGTTGGTCTTGAACCTGTGAGCTCAGGAAATCCACCTGCCTCACCCTCCCCAAGTGCTAGGATTATAGGTGTGAGCCACCATGCCTGGTCACTATTTTTTTTCTTTTACTTGATGCTAAGCTCTTTTTTCTTGCACTTTTTTGGTGAAAGAAATTATTGTTTAATAAAATAATTATGTGATGTGTTATTTAGTAATTTTGATTATAATAATCAGTGCAAAGAAAAAAAATTGGAAACTTCAATAGGTTACATGCAATGGGCTTAACTACAGTATAGTATATAGTAGAATAATTGTAATGAATTAAAAGTTTTATAATGTATTATTGTAATTCCATAGCAGAGGTGTTCATATTATAAAAGACATTAATTCCTACATAGAGTATGAGCATCAACTATGCTTCAATATGAACTTTAAAATTTCCAACACATGTCTTTTTGATTCATTTTTTAAACAGTGAACACCTTATTAAACAATAAAAAGTGGTTATGATAAAAGATGTAGTTGAAAGTCTTAACCACTAGATGGAAGTCTTCCAAAGTAAAACTGGGCCATGCAGAAACCATCCTATGAAGCGTATTTTTCAAGCATTAGCGTGTGTTATGTATGTATTAGTTAGAAACTTGTTTACACTTCTTTCACTTCTAAATTGCAGTCTCACTATAATCATTATTGACTTTCGTTTATGTGAGTTTTGTGAATTACAGTATAAAGATCTTTTCCAGTGTTGGAGGGATCAAAGATTTTCAAATTTTTAACAAAGTATGATAAAATTATTTTGTTACAATATTAAAAAAAAATTGTTTCTTAGTTTAAATTTAGTTTAAATTTTTAAATTCTGGTAGAACCACTTGAAAGTGATTTCTGAATTATTTATATTATGTATTTTTTAAAAAATTAATATTTTTTAGTTTTTTCTTTAATATATATATGAATATTCCATGTACAGTGATAAAAAGTGTTTTCTGATGTATGCGCATATACCCAATGTTAGTACCTGTATCACAGGGCTACTGTGAGGATAAAAATGAGTTCAAATATGTAAATATCTTAGAACAGTACCTGCCATGTGCAAAGTGCTAATTACACTTTATGACATGTCAATCGAACATTTTTATAATACTCTCAATGGAGAAGGTATAGTTATGACCATGTTGATAATTTTACAATAAAGAATAAGGTACTATCTGAAATAAACTTCTCATCAGGAAAGGGTATGCAATGAAATTTGAGTCAACATATATTATAAATAGGCATTAATTTTAAAATTGAGTTTCACTTCAACACATGAAAATTAACTGGTTTTGCAAAATTGGCCACCACCCATATTAATAGTCACAAGCATTCACATCACCTGGGTCCTGTCCCCAGAGCCTTCTGTTTTGTGGATCTGAGGTGGGGGGGGTCCAAGAATTTGTGCTTTTAGGAAACCCAGGTGCTACTGCCTGTGCTGGTCCAGGGATCACACTTAGAGAAGCGCTGATCTACAACAGTGTGTTGACTTGAGGATAATCACTTAAGCCTGGGAAATTTCAGAAAGAAACTCCTGACCGCAATGATGGTCCATCAGTTCTCTGAATATCCTCTTTGAAGAAGCAGCAAATGAACTTTCAGAAAGAAAAAGCCATGGCTTATTTCTCTCATGATTTATGAACTAAACCCCCCCAAACAGTAACATAAATGTTTAAGTTTTTTTTTTTAGTAATATAAATGTTTAATGGATCTTAATATCTAGCACATGATTGTCACCAGAAATGCTGGCCTGTGAAAATTTGCTGGTTGCTCTATTGTATTTGATTTTTTTCCCTAATTGAGCCAATGAAGCAACGTTTGGTGGGAGGGTCTCTGAGAAGCCATCAGCTGATTGGACTATTGCTTCCCAACTCTTCTGGTTCTGGGGCAGATTCTCTTCTAGTCCGGGCAGTCAGTCTGCTTGGACTGGGAGAAGCAACACAGGACTTCCTCAAATCCTTCAATGCTTAGTTCCCACCGCTCACTCCTGTCTGCTATTTCTTTATCTCTTCAGCAGCTTTAGAAGCACATGCTTTCAGCAGATTACTGCAAACCCTTACTGAATTATCTGACTTCCCAGGACCCTCCATGCTTTTCTGTTTCACAAACCTTTAGGGAGTTTTTGAGTTAATAGAGCATCTTAAGAACTTGGTAAGATGAACACTCAAATTACCACACAACATGTACCAACCCAGAACTCTGGTAGAGTTACATGGGCGTCCAGTTTTATAGATAAAAAGTGCCTAAATTTGTACCTCTTCATGAAAACATAAGTTATCTGAGGGATGAAAATCTTCATTCTTAGGTTTTGCCACGATGTTAGAAAAAAATTCACCACCTAGGTAATAGCTGTGGCAAGTCCAAATCCGAGATGCATAAACCCAGTGGCAATAACATAACAGTAAAATTAAAATCTGAGGAACCAGAACATCATTAGTCCCAGCAGAATGAGCAAAAATGAAAAATGATGTCTCATGTCTGCAGCTGGCATGGGAGATGCTAACTAACCTGTGTGCTTATAACTCCCGCTGGTAATACAAATTGGTAAAATAATTAGGAAGAGCACTTTGGCATTATGTAACAGTGTATGTAAGAAGCTACAAAAATACACTCTGGGAAAAAAATTAAGAGTACTGTATTTCCTCTGTTTTTCAATAATTTGCATTCAACTCTAAGGAAAAATGTTTGGTATGGCCATTTTCTAATAAAACCTGTTATGACAATAGCATTTTATAATGACAGAATGTCAGAACAGAAAGACCCATGAGGTTTTCCTAGTCCGGGAGCCAGTCCTTGGGCATCATGTATAAACTTTCTATTTATGTGCATACGTATCTTTTCTGGGGAAAAACGCTGATAGCCTTCAGATCCTCAAAGGTGCCTTTATTTACAATTTTACATTTCATACAGGGGTTTTAGAAATTAGCTGAAGCGCCACTTATTCACCACTCTCAGAAACTGCTGATATGGTCAATCCTACATTTAATGCAAGAAAAAACTAACATCTAAAAAAAGTCAGTTTCCCAAAAGGACTGTGGTAGTTATACCTTAGGCCACATATACAAGCTCTACTTCTATACATCGTCACTTCAAATCCAGTTCTGTGTGTTTATCTCTGTCTCTGTCACTTTTGCTCTCTCTATACATATGTCCATATATGTGTGTGTGCATGTATATATTTTTTAGTATATAAAACTCCTGTAATGTGTTTTGGTGCTTATTCTTTTACATGTGTCATAGTTCAGGATTAAAGTTCCTTGTTAAAAAAAAAAATACTCTGTCAAGTTTAGTACTATTATTTTATAAAATGAGCCCAGAAAAGGGGACTTGTCCAAGGTCATATTTGGTTTTATTTGTTTTTGTATGTCAGATTAATAGAAGAATACATGCAATTAGGTTGTATTATTTGCATTTGTTAGGTAAAGTTCAAGTTGCAGTTGAGCTCTTCACCCAGGATGTGTTCCAAGCTCCATAAACCCCTACATTTTACCTGATAGGTGAAACTGACCACACCCTTACCGCCTCCCTGCTTCTAGAGTTTAAATGTGTTTTTATTTCATTTGGAGGTATAGTTGTTCATCTAGTGGTTTCATATTAATATTGAGTACATTGGATACTTGCTTTTCCATTCTGGTGATACTTTATTTAGGAGGATGTTCCCCAAATCCTTCCAGGCAAATATGAAAGATGTGAAGTCTCCAACTTTCTTTATGGCAGAATAGTACTATGGTACACATATACCACAGTTTATTAATCTATTCATGGACTGATGGGCACTTGGGTTGTTTCAACATTTTTGCAGTTCTAAATTGAGCTGCTATAAACATTGGAGTGCAAGTGTCCTTATGGCAAAATGATTTTTTTTTTCTTCTGGGTAGATACCTAGTAATGGGATTTCAGGATCAAATGGAAGGTCTAGTTTTTACTCTTCAAGGAGTCTCCATATTTCTTTCCAAAAAGGCTTTATTAGTTTGCAATCCCACCAACAGTTTGTACGTGCTGCCTTTTCTCTGCATCCATGCCAGTATTTGACACGTTGTGACTTTGAAGTATTACAACCCAGCTATTCTTCCTGGGTTAAGTGATATATCAAGATGGTTTTGATTTACATTTCTCTGATGATTAGGAATGATGAGCATTTCTCATGTGTTTGTTAGCCATTTGTTTTTCTTTTGAGAGAAGGTTCTGTTCAAGTCTCTTGCCCAGTAATAAATGGGGTTATTTGCTCTTTTCTTCTGGATTAATTTGAATTCTCTGTAGAACATAACATGTTCATGACTAGGAAGAACAAACATTGTTAAAATGTCCATACTACCAAAGTGGTCTACAGATTTAATGCAATCCCCATTAAAACACCAATATCATTCTTGGAAGAACTTGAGAAATAGTTCTTTGTTTCATACAGAACCAGAATAAAAATCCTAATTGCTAATGCAATTCTAAGAAATAAAAATAAATTTAGAAGCACCACGTTACCAGACTTCAGGTTATACTACAAATCTATAGTGATCAAAACAGCAAGGTACTGGCACAAATATAGAGACAGATCTACAGAACAGAATAGAGTACCTAGAGATGAAACTAGCCATCTATCACTGTTGGATCTTCAACAAACCAAATAAGGTCACATTTCTTATCTACAATGATGAAAAAGGCAAATGATAGCCTCTTATTTTTTAGGTAGATTTATTTGAATAAAGTATTTCTGGTTTCAAAGTCTGGTTCCCCACTTACTAGTTGAGTGACCTAGAAAACGTCTTGAAATTCAGTTTTATTATATGTCATAATATTTTACAGAAAGGAATAAATGATAAAATTATAAAATTATAATTTTATAATTATAAAATAACAAGGACAACAATATGCTCTTACCAAAAGGTTGTTGGATACTGTAAAATAAACATAAACACATGTAAATATAATTATTGTTGTATTAGTCTGGGTTTTTCAGAGAGGCAAAGCCAGTTGCATAGACACACACATATCTATCTGTCAATTCTATGAATCTAGAGATTGGCCATAAAGAATTAGCTTATATAAGTATGGAAGCTGAGAAGTACAAAATTTGCAGTCAGCAAGCTGGAGTCCCAAGAGAACCAATGGTATAGTCCCAGTTAAGTCCAAACACCTAACAAGCAAGAGAACCAATGATGTGAGGTCCAATCTGAGCCTGAGTCTGAAGGCATGAAAAGACAGATGTCTCAGCTCAAAGACAGATAAACAGATAGAATTATTTCTTACTCAGCCTTTTAGTCTCAGTATTTCAATGGATTGGATGAGGCCCACTCACATCAGGAAGAACAATCTTCTTTACTCAGTCTGTTGATTCAAATGATAATATAGCCCAGAAACACCCTCAAAGACATCCAGAAATAATATTTAACCAAATAATGGGGCAGCCAGTAGTCCAGCCAAGTTAACACATGAAATTAAACGTGTGTGAAAACAAGCAAGATAATTATTATGATTATCAAATGGAAGTATAAATGATTATAAAAATAAAAATCCCTTATAATTTACATTACGAATTTTAATAAAATATCCAAACGTCTTAATTACTCTCTGAGTGACAAGTTCTGATAAATGGTTTTTGAATATCAACTGTTGAGTTTGACCCCAACAGAAGTCTCACATCTTTTTACTTTACTACTAGAAGGAAAGCATCTTTAATAGTCATTGTCACTTCCTAAATACTCCCATTGAAAACATCATATCATAAATGATAATTCTGTGTTGGATTTCTTGGGTAAGAAATATCTAGGAGTCATTATAATTGAGAATTCTGTAGACTGACTTCTAACTTTAGCCCAGTCCTGGGCTTCCTTCCTCTGGATAGGTAAGTCTGTACTTTTGTAGCTTGAGTGAGGATGTTCAGGAAACTAATGCCAAATAAGAGATTTTAACCTCCTTTAAGAACTCATTTCAGATTGTTACATTTTCTTCAGGACCCTGGGCAGATGGCCATAGATAGCATCCATAATCTCACTCATTAAAAGTATGCATTTATCTTTATTCTTTCTTTTTACAAAATATGTCCTTTATCTGCTAGCCTTGGTGAAATCAGAGGACACATACAAAGCAGCTAATTGCCTGTTCAACTCCCCACTGTATAGTTAAGTTCATTGGAATGCACATTATCCTGGAATGCTGCAGATGGTTGGACACATGGTATCTAAAATGTTATTTATACTTTGAAACTAGTCGTGGTGACTACATGACTATGCTTGCCTAGATAATTAAAAATGCATATTCAGTATCAAACAAAGTCCATGATCATCTTTCTCAGGCCTGCAAGCATTGCAGTAAGAAATTAATGATTATTCACTTCATTTTCTACTTGTCATTAGCTAAAATACTTATGTAAACATCACTATGTATTAAGGGTGACGGGGTGATAATAATCAATGACAAAATGTGTCAGCTATTTTCTTTCCTCAAAGTGTATCTTAGTGCTTTAGTAGACAAATTTTAAAGTCAGTAAAGCTAATGAAAAGTGCTTATTTTATGTGCCAATTGCAATCACTTTTTAGTAGCTGCCTGGAAATTTGTTTTGAGAAAGTACAGTTAGGTAGGACAACAGACAGTGCTGTAATCAATTAGTGATGTCTGCCATGGCCACAGATATGGAATGTTAGGGAGCACATGCATGGTGTGTTTGCCTTTCCTGGGTTTGTGGTTAGAATCCTGGGTTTTAAGGGTCGGATTCCAGATTTAATTTTTGTCATAATCACTAACTAGCTAAGTACCTAAGTAACTTAAGTAAGTTACTTAATTTCTCAGAGTCTCAGTTTCACTCATCAACTGTAAGTTAAGGAAACTAATATTCTCTCTCAATGATCACGAGAATGTACTATTATTGTATGTATTAAATGTATACAAAGCAGGAAGTAGCATTTATCTGAGTATATAATAAAATTAGGTGGCATGAATACTATTACTACTAATGATGCTATTTTACAAAGGATATTTAGGCTCGGCACCCATAGCACAGTGATTATAGCACCAGCCACATACACTAAGGCTGGCAGGTTCAAATCTGGTCCAGGCCACTAAACAACAATGACAACTGCAACAACAAAAAAGACCTGGGCGTTGTGGTGGGTGCTTGTAGTCCCAGCTACATGGGAGGGTGAAGCAAGAGAATTGCTTAAGCCCAAGAGTTTGAGTTTTCTGTGAGCTGTGATGCCACAACACTCTACCATGAGGGTGACACAGTGAGACTCTGTTTCAAAAAATAAATAAATAAAATAAATAAAAAGGAGGTTTATTTAGGTTCATCATACACTGAAGGTTCACAGACAGAGGCATTAAGGCATAAGCATGTGTAAAAACAAAAAATCTTCTTCATCCATCCTCCTAATCTTGCAAAAAAAAAATCTCTTCCAAGCATCCACCCCATCCAAATGCCTAAAACAAAAGCTCTGCAGGAATTAGCTGTCACACAGTGGAATGTGTGCTGATCTTTGAAACACTATGGCATTGAGGGAGAACCTAGGTTCTGCCATTTACTTAAATGCCCTTGGACCAGGTGAACAGCTGGGCTTCAAATAGTTACCACACCTTCTTCACTCATGTGTTACATTTATTTTTGAAACTAAGCAAAGGCAATTTCCAAATTCCAAAGTACAATACACAAAAAAGGATAAATATTTCAATGTCACTTCAAAAATCCAGAAAACTCAAAGAATAACACATACATTTACCTACTACTTGAGATGATCAATGTTAGTATCTTAGATTTTTTTCAGATGATAGCATCACTTATTTAAACAAGTACTTTTTAAAGAACTTCTTTAAAAGAATTTCTATAAAGAAATAATTCCTTACATTGGGATCCCTCAGCTTTAGAAATGGAGAATTCATCCATTCAAAAAATTCCAGGAATTTCTTCATCTAGAATTAAACAGATCTGAAAGCTGATGATGGCAGTGTTTGCTGACATTGTGGGGTCACCCAAGAAGACTGACAATGGCCAAATGACTACAGAACTAGCTTATAAAGCTCTGTCTCTGAGCTGTCAACATAAGTTCTAGGTGGCTGATAATTTTGTTAAGTTCAGTCATGTGGGAGAAGGTTCTGAGAGCAAAGTTGGTTTGGGAATCCAGTAAAGTCAGCTTCTGCAAGAGAAATCTTAATTGCACTATTTTCCAAAGTATCATGAGTAGATTTCTTCAACCAGGACAGCTTATCCTGTATTCTTCTAATGCAAACAAATTAATATGACTCCTTTAACCATCTGAGATGTAAAACAATAAGTAAATTAGAAAGGACTAGAAAATTCTTGCTTGCAGCTGGTCTTCTCTGCTATTGACTTATAGAAGCTGAATGCTGTAGCCCCCATTCTCTCCTACTGTTTATGCTCCATTTGCAGATGGCAGAAGGAAGTTTATCTGTAGTGTAGAGCCTATGCATATCATTATGATGAGTTATTTCAGCTTGGATATCACTATTGAAAAAAAGACTGTGACTTTGGTGCCAAAAATAAGCATGTATCACTAAAAATTTCCGAAGAGAAGCCAAAGTCTTGCCAGCAGTCTCAGGGTACACACATCAGATTGTTAGGTCGAATGTGCAACCTCATTATGCAGTGTTCCTACTGATGAAACATCTGACTTGGATGCTTTCTTTCTCACCACAAAACTTTCTTGACTTTTCTTATTTAAATGAAAAAAAAAATTCCTGTAATTCTGACTTATTTCTTTCCCCAAAACCACATTTAAAATCTATTTATTAGGACAGCAAAGTCCTCCCTGTGATCACCATTTCTCAAAGAAACTTCCCTGGGCCCTGGAACCCCACTTTATAAAATTTATTTTTTTCCAGGGATGGGAGGATGGGAGGAAAAAGGTGTTTTATGATCAAAGGGACAAGAAACTACAATAGAATACGTCTCTTCTTAGAGAGTCAAGTGTACGTTAAACATTGCAAAAATATGGGTTGGAAACCTGTTTAATCCAGTGTTTCACAAACTTGGTTGCTCTTAGAACTTTTTGTTTCTTCCCCAGCACTCCTACTAACTTTGAATGGGATCTTGTAAGAGCAAAGTAGTTTAGGAACACTGATCCTGAATTATTTTCTCTTCAACTGTAAAGTGTGTGGCTTACCTTGACTACCTCTCTCTTTCTTTCTCTCTCTCACTATTATCTATCTATCTATCTATCTATCTATCTATCGATCTATCTATCATCTACCTATTATCTATCTATCTATCTATCTATCTATCTATCTATCTATCTATTCATCTATCTTAGTTTTGGTGTTTGAAACTGTTTCCTTCACAATCTTTAAACCTCTAGTTAAATGTAGATTGCCTGGTTCTCCCCAAAGGAGATGTAGGAATTTTTGTTCAATTGTTTGTGTTCACAATATGCACCTTGTGAATCCATTGCCAAATTATTGCATTTGATTCCAGATGTCCATATGAGAAATGTAAAGGGAAACTTTATCTCCCTAATGTGATAAATGGCATGATACTCCTTTAGCCAAATAAAGGAAATATATTTTATAAATTCTCAAAATATACTTACTTCCTCGTAGAATGACTATATCCATGGGATAAGTGAAATATAATTCTTGGACATTTTCTGCATAACTTAAGAAAAAAATCTGGAATAACATCAGTCAGGGCAGTATTTAAGAGCTCAGGGTGAGGGTTCAGAGTGACTTGGTAACAATTTTGCACCTCCACATTTATTAGTCATGTGATCTGGAACAAACTGTTAATTCTTCTTGCATCTCGAATAATATGAAAATTAAGTGAGATAATGAATATAAAAGTCTTTGAATATGTTTGTTAATAAAGTACATTGAAATGGCAAATATTATTTTTATTCTACCAATGTGGACATGAAATGAGAAAGAAGCTAAAATGTTCATCAAAACTGGTCATATTCACTTGACTAATTCCCATAATGCTGATGTTGGTCTGAAATTTGTGCCAAGTATTGAAAATCTTTCTTTCTTTCATTTCCTTTTCTTTTTTCCTTTCTCATAGAGGCAGATTCTTTCTCTATAGTACAAGGCTGATGTGTAGTGGCTCGATTATAGCTCACTGTAGCATCGAACTCCAGGACTCAAGTGACCTCCCGCTTCAGCCTTTGGAACAGCTGGAACTACAGGTACACACTGCCATGCCAACCTAATTTAATTTATTTTATTTTATTTTCATTTTTGGTAGAGGCATGATCTCATTCTGTTGTTTAGGGTCATCTTGAACTCCTGGCCTCAAGTGATCTTTCTGCTTCCTCCAAAAATGATGTAATTGCAGGTATGAGCCTTCACACCTGGATTTATTTTTTTCTTTTACTAGCTTTTCCCCACAGACATTTTGAGAATTTTAGGTCACTTTAAAAAGTTCTTTCTGATGATAATTACCCAACTGTGCAAATAATCTATATGGTACTATTAATCAGGCTTTATTTTTATCGAACTAGCCTTAATAGATCAATAATAATGAAACAAGCCAGGCTCAGTGGCTCATGCCTATAATTTTAGCACTCTGGGAGACTGAGGCAGGTGGATAACTTGAGCTCATGACCAGCCTGAGCAAAGTGAGACCCTATCTCTACTAAAAATAGAAAAACCAAGGCAAGAGGATTGCTTGAACACAAGAGTTGGAAGTTGCTGCGAGCTATGATGCCAAGTTGCTGCGAGCTATGATGCCATGGCACTCTATCCCGGGTGACAGCTTGCGACTCTGTCTAAAAAAAAAAGAAAAAAAAAAAAACAAAGAAGAAGAAAAGAAAAAGAAAGGAAAGGAAAAGAAAAAATATAATAATGAAAAAGGATCTTGAAATAGACATAAAGCTCTCAGTTGTCATATATCAGACATTCAAGAGTGTTGTAAAAAAAAGTCTAGCTGATGACAATTGCAAACTCTACATGGCTAAGAACCAGTCAGATGTCTCTGGATCATCTCACCCACATTGAGGGTGAAATTTGGGGAATCACTATGGAGCATCTTATATCCTTTGAGTCTTACCTCCCCACTCCTCTCTAAGGGGAAAAACTAAAGACACTCCCCTATTGATTTCTAGAGAAAATAACTTTAAGGAGATCATAAAGAGACCTTGACATGAAACGCTCAAGTTTGTGGGACCACCATAGACTTGTGTCTAACTCCTGTCTGAAAAAAAGAATCCAAGGGAGGAGAGATGAATAAAGAAGAGAAGACAAGTAGAAGGAGAGAAACAAACTTGAAATATATTTCAACCTCAGAGTCTGTTGGGGCCGAAGATTGGCATCTATGGACGATGAGAGTGTGAGAGGCAGTGCAGGGTGGAAGGAGCTTAGGGGTTCAATCCTATTCAAGAACACGCTCCTTGAGGTATGCTAAACATCAAGAGAAAAGATGGCAGAGGACTTCTGGATTCTAAAGAAGCTGCTACAGGATGAAGCAATAAACAGAAATGGAAAACTATTTGCCACAGTCAGTGGAGCTGGAGGAGAGAGTGCTCCCCAAATAACAAGACATTTATCTCTGAAACACCAACAAAAGCTTCCATGAGAGGAAGAATCAGCAGCAAACACCAGGCTTACAGAATGAGAGAGTGAAGCAAACAAGATATTCTTATTCTCCCTCCGATTTCCACCCAAATTCCACACGTTTTTACTTAACAAAACCAACATCTGGGCTCAGACATTCTAGTTTCTGAGGGGAAGATGTGTTTTGTAACTTGAAGGAACATTGGATTTTGAACTGGTCAATGTGTGTAAAGTTATATGTGATGAGTAAGTTCCAGAGATACGCTGTACAACTTAGTGCCAGTAGATGACAATAAGGAATTGTGCACATAAAAATTTAAGAGGGTGGATCTTCTGTGCAGTGTTCTTACCACACACGGACATACACATATACACACTCACACAACCAACCAACAAAACATCCACTGGGAAACTTTTGGAGGTGGTAGATATGTTTATTAACCTGATGGAGGAGATTGTAACATTCATATGTATGTGTCCAATACACTATACATTAATTGTGTATAATTTTGTATGCCAATTATATCCCAATAAATCTGTAAAAACCCTTAATATTAGAAATTCTTAGCATTTACCAGTGAAGACATATAACCATCTACATTTTCAGCCAGAGATAGGAAGATATCTTCTATTATTGAGCAAATGCACAGAATACAGTTATTTTATTAATAATACAAGTATTTGCTTATATAACCTTCCTTAGATGCCATGCCATGTGTTTTGCCTATATTCAATGTTCCCAACAACAGTGGGAGAGAAGTGAGGCATATGTGACTCTAAACCACAATTAGACATATGACTAATTCCTATGATTCACAGCATCACAAACTCAAGCCCAACTTACTTCTAAGTAGATGATATAGCTTTAGAGAAAACCCCAATTATTTTAACATGCAAACCTTTTAATCAGCATATCATAAGACCATGTGATCCTATCCATTGATTTAATAGTGTATTGTATGAAATTACCCAAAACTTGATTTGATAAAATAGTTCAGTTTGTAGCTGTACAAAAGATGCTGAATAAGGAAAAAACTTTATTAGAATACTTAGAATTGGGTTAAATCAGAGATGGGGAACCCCATACTTTTCATGTTAGAAGACCTTTTTAATTTAGCTGAAATCCAATCAGGCCACATTCAGGAAACTTCAATGAGATATATTTTTAAAATGTGCATTATTTTGTAAAATTCTATTGTGTGCTTATTGAATTAAAAAAAATAGGAACTATTGGTTAATTTTAAAGTTAACTAGATTTTAAATGGCTTTGTTGTGTCTGTTTCTTGTTGGAAAGTATTTGAATATTCATTCAGTTGTGATGTTGAGGCCCACAATGTCAGGTGATACTGTTGCTGGGTATCAGCCATTTGTGATCTTAAGGGCATCTTGATTTGGGTTAGGTAGGAGAATATAGATTCACAGCAATAAGTGGTTGAAAAAACAAGAAAGTATTTTTGGCGGCATGTTGCTGAAGGCTTGGGTATTCTGGGGCATTTTTCCATATTTCTTTTTCTTTCTTTCTTTCTTTTTTTTTTTTGTGTGTGTGAGACAGAGTCTCACTATGTTGCCCTTGATAATATGCTGTGGCATTACAGCAACCTCAAACTGTTGGGCTTAAGTGATTCTCTTGCCCCAGCCTTCCAAGTTGCTGGGACTACAAGTACCTGCCACCACACCCAGCTATTTGTTGTTGTTGTTGTTGAGGTTATCATTGTTTTAGCAGGACCAGGCTGGGTTCAAACCTGCCAACCTTGGTATATGTGACTGGCACCCTACCCACTGAGCTATGGACACTGCCCAAACAATGACTTTAAAATGCCATCTATTGAGAGCTCAATTAACTCCATTTGTAATCATGTAGGTGGCTTGGTGTGAGGCTGAAATGCTAATTTGAGTGTGATTTCATGATTCTCAAAATCAGTGAACCTTTCTTTGTATTGTCTAATTAATAGGTCTGTAACTGCTTTGTAATCTTCTAGTTATTCACATATCATGCAGCTCATCAGCGACCTTTGCTAACTGGGGAGAAAGTTCATCCATAATTTCTCTTTGAACAAGTGTTTTGAAAGATAGGTTCTTGTTGAAATCTTGGATTTTTTACCCATGTATCATATATAGACTTACTTTTGCCTTGCAAAGAAATATTCAGTCATTTTGATTTAACATGATAAAGCTCTGAAATGATGCATTCTTATAGAAATCTTTTTTCAATAATTCACATTGATGTTCTTGCAGAAATAAAATTTTGGCTAACTCCTGTCTCAGTGATAGCGAACATACTGAAGAATGATACACCAAATCCACACTGAATACCTCCTGGTTCAATTTAGCATATTATGAAACTGACCACATGATGTACATTTGCAAGAATAGAGTTAACAATACGTATAATTTGTCACAAAGTGTCATTTAAAATATTAATACTAGCTTTAGTATAAATATTTTTCTGATGCAAGTTACAATGAAAATAAATGAGGGCATCTGGATCTGTTAATAGTTTTTTTACCTGTGTTTTCCTGTAATGGAAGGTGCACCGTTGGTACATTCACTCACTAAAATTACCAAATTCAGTACAACTTCATGACATTTGTCTGGAAAGTTGTCAAAGATCTCTGTTCCCCACATTCTCTTTGCAAACATGCCCAAAGCTAGTAACATTTTGTAGCAAAGATAATCTTCTATTATTACCCAAATGAAGTATAAAGCCAGCACCGAGTTAGTAGTATCAGATAATTCATTCAAAGTCACTGGATGATGTACTTTCTTTTTGAAGTATGGCATAAATTTGTTCTATTAAGCTGAAGACTATTTCTTGCTGTCAATCAGTTATAGTTCTCCTTGAAAGAGGCAGTTGTTTGTACTTTGAAACGTTATTGGGGTCTAGACATCCTACAACTCTGACGAGGCATTCTTTCACAATTTCTACATCACTGAATGGCTGCCCTTTTTCCCTGAGCATATAAACTACCTTATAAGTTGTTTCAGTGGCAATATTTTCAGGTCTGATTGCTGCTTGAAAGAATTGCATTTGCTTTTCATCTTTCAATTTCAATTTCTGCAACACAACCTTCCATATCTCTCTCTGTAATTTAAAATATTTGTGGTCCTTATCAGTTGAACAAGGCTGGTGAGCACTGAATTTCTTTAATGTTGATATTGCAGTATCACAAAGCAAACAATCATCTTATCTTTAGCAGAAACAAGATAATATTACAATTCCCAATTCTCATTAAAATATGTTTTATTCCTTCAGCATAGTCTTGGTTTTTTTTGACATGATGGGTGGTTAAATACACAAAATTAAAAATATACTATCAATCTGTATATCTTAACAAATTCCACTTCAGATTGAATACAGTGCATTATTGTCAAAAGTTGATAACAGACTGGCATCCTTGACGTGGATAAATTCTGGCCCACTGGCCTCACATGGTAGCAGTGCTAGTCAGGAGGTGGGAGTTAGAGCTAAATCCTGAACATGAACATGGCAGCTGTCAATTTAACCCTTAGGGTTCACTCATGCTCTAAGTGAGCCAGTCAATTGGGGGGGATTATGATATTAAAATTTATTTTATTCTTTGGTATTTTATAATAAATACATTCATTTTAAAAATAAAATCAAAATGTAAAAGACAAAACTATATTAATAAAAATAAGATAATTTGTTCTATAAAAGTTGGATTCAGTCAAAAGGCCACATTTTAAGGGCCTAGAAAGAAGGCCACAGGTGGCCTTAAGACTCCAGGTTCCCTTCTCCTGGAAAAAACAGAAAATATCCTTAAGAACATCTTCTTAAAACATAGATAAAATTTCTCAGTTTGATTGTGTATAATTTTATTTTGCCCCTCAATTTTCAATTACAGTAGCAGAAACCAAGGCAGTGACCCTCACGAGAAAGAGGAGGTTGACAGTTGAGGATTCAATGAACCCAAGACCCCAAGGGGCTTTTGACAAAGTTTTATTTCATTCAGGTTTTCTTTGGCAGATAAGAGAAATAAATCTGGGGTTAGGAAAGAAGAAGCACAAGATCAGCAAGTATCTCAAGAGGTAGGCAAAAAAGATTTTCTTTTGTAAGGAGAAGTTAAAAAACAAAGCAGTACAGGTGTGTGGAATGGGATGAATGAGAAGGGGGGCTGGGGAGAGGTCGGAGAACCGCCTGCTGGGAAGTCAGCCTACTCCCTGGAGGCCATGAAGGAGCTGAGGGTTGGTACAGACTGAGGGTGGGTCAGAATTCAGGGGTCTGGGGGAATGAAAGATTACCCAAGTTGAGCCAATTGCCATTTTGTTACATTGATCATTGGAGACAAAACAACTCAGTTAATCATTTTTGAGGCAAAGAATGGGAATTTGGAGAGTTTGTGTCCAGTCTTGTAAACAAGGGAGTGTCCTGAGTCTTAGCTATGTCCTATGGGGAAAGATGCTGTTTCGAAGTAAGATAGGTCATTTCTCAGGACATAAAAGGGTGTGGGAGTTCTCAATCCTGAGTTTTTTGATTTCCAGCAACTCAGGGCTCAGGTAAAACTGGGCATTGTCACCTTGAAGTTCTATATGTGGGTAAGTGCCAATCTGTGTTATATAGTCAAAAGTGACTTTATCTTAGAAAAGATCTCCAATTAATTTTCAAAAATTATGAAGCCATCATTTTTATTTAAAGCTGCAATCCACGAGTATTCATTCATGTGGAGACTCAACCACATTAATCGGTTTACTCGTGTCCCCTGAATACTAATAGATATCATACTGATAATAGTTACCATTGATTAATTTCTTTATGCCAAACACTGTACATAGCTTCACATTTTTACCTTCTTCAACTTCGATATCTACACTATGTTTCAGTTACTGTGACCAGAATGATTTTCAAATATAGAAAACAGCACAGAGAAAGGCCTAAGTTCTCACAGCCACCTTTGTAACCCAGGCTGGTTGAGTCTGAAATCTGGCCCTAATTGCTACACTTTACTATTATTACTATTTCCCATAAAGAGGGCAGAAGGCCTTTTTCTCCGGGGTCCCCTATCCTATAAATAGCACTTACTGCACTGATGATGTCAGTGGAGTATCCTTGTCAACTCCCACTGCTGTAACAAAATACCACACAGTGGGTGGTTTCAATAACAGAAATTTATTCCTCCCAGTCCGGGAATCTGGGAAGCCCAAGATCAAAGAGCTGGTCAAATTGGTCTCCAGTGAGTGCTGTCATCCTGCTTGTACTTGACCTCCTTTTATTATCCTTGAATGAGAGAAGGAGAAAGGGAAGTGAAGGGAGAGAAGGGGAAAAGGAGAGCGCCCGCACAAGCTCTCTGGTTTCTCCTCCTGCAAGGACAGTAAATCTGTAGGCTCAGGGCTTCACTCTTACAATCTCATTTGGCTATAATTATCTCTTTATGAGCCGTATCTCCAAATATGGTAATTTTGGGGACTGGCCTTTCACATATGAATTTGAGGGGACTTTCAACTTATGCTCATAAGAGGGTACAAATTGTGGAGATTAAAGGTTCAATAACTATTACTTTATTTTTTTTCTTAGGACAACTGAAAAGTCTAAATCATAGTAATTTTAGTATATAAAATTTGAACTATTAGATGCAGAGAAAAGTCTTTGAATAAAAAAAACCAGATAGAACACACCCTCAAACCATCTCGTATTTCACCTAGTGCTCACTCAGTTAGCACAACCAAACCCAGGAGTCCTACCACATTTCCAACATACTTCATAGAACTGGGAGTTTCACCAATCATTATGCTTCATATATATTCCTAGAAAATAAAAAAGCTGTACATATTTGATGAGAATTCTGGAAGATGGATATTGAGTGCCCTCTGAAATGACCATCTTTGGCTAGTTTAAAAATGTTCTGTTTTTCTCTGTGATTTAAGAAATTCTAGACATGGTTTTCCATGCCAAAACCTAAACAGTACCATTCTAAATGCAAAAGCAACTCATTAAAAAAAAAAAAAAAAAGTACTTTAGACAAGCATTTGTTGTACGTGACTTAGCTAAGGGGAAATACCTGCCTCAGGAAAGAAAGAAATGGAAAAGGGAATAACTGATGAAGGAAATCCTAAATTATAAGAGTAGGGAAGGGAATTGCAAAGCAAAGCAATTTCTAGACCCATAGAAATTTGGTGACAAAACTTAGTTATATTCTGAATAAAATAGATGTGGAATACAAATTGCAGCCAACTTGAAAATTCTTGATCAGGAATGGATTAGTTGACATTCACCAAATCTGTTTTTCCTCCACCCCCAACTTCTCTGTTTACATTCTGCACTGTTTGACAAGTCCGTAGTTATTTCTCGTGTTCTCAAAAACA
This sequence comes from Perodicticus potto, assembly GCA_963574655.1. Lineage (NCBI taxonomy): Eukaryota > Metazoa > Chordata > Mammalia > Primates > Lorisidae > Perodicticus > Perodicticus potto. The sequence goes on along the minus strand of CAUYRH010065286.1, from coordinate 35,237 downwards.
AGATACAAAGCAGCAAAATTATTTGATGTATTTCTCTGCAATGGAAGATACAGATTCATTTTTGCCATAATTATTAAGATTTTGGGAACAGTAATTGTCCACAATTATCCTCTACCCACAGTCAAAGGCATTTTAGTGAGTGTGAAGTCCTGGAACTACAGACACAAACTGTGGTTATTGGTTCAATTAGCTGGAAAGCATAGTCGTCTTTTCTTCTGTGATGTTTTTGCTTTTCCAAGTAGTTAGGGAAGATACTATGAGATCGCTCATTGCTATAGAGCCTGTGTTCATCATTATCTCAGTTCCTTTGGTCACTGAAGTTTTTATATAGTTAACCGTTTTTCAGAATTCTGATGTATTTCACCTGTCTTTAGTTACAAACATGCGGAAACTTCCTTCAATACATTATTTAATTTTCAGGAGCTCCTCTTTAGGCCAGAGTTGTGTTACTAAAGGCCTTTATGTATAATAAAATAATTCAAAACTCACATAAAGTAAGTTAAATCAGGTTTTCTATTTGTCAATTAAAGAGAGTAATGTCACTGGAAAAGGCACACTTTGTGATTTACACTGCTAATTACCAAATCAAATTAATATTTGAAATTGATTTGGGGGAAGAGAAGGGTGTTGCATAAAGCAGGAATTTTTTATGGTTTATATCCCACTATTTTGAATGTAGGTAAATCACCATTACATAAAATGCAAACATGGTAATCACATGATTTGTTTAACTACAAAAGTCATGGACATATAAGCAAGCTGAAGAGAAAAATGCAGTCAATTATGTGTAGGTCAGACGCAGTGGCTCATGCCTATGATTCCAGCACTTTGAGTGCATAAAGCATAGGATCACTTTAGGCCAGGATTTAAGACCCCAATTTCTTAAAAAAAAAAAAAAATTAGACTGGGGGTGGTGGGGGCCTATAAGTCCCAGCTACTTGGGAGGCTGAGGTGGGAGGATCACATAAGCCCAGGAGTCAAGGTTGCAGTGACCTATGATGGGACCACTCCATTCCAGTGTGATGATAGAGCAAGACCTTGTCTCAAAAGAGAAGTGGAAGATAGGAAGGGGGGAGGGAGGGAGGGAGGGAGGGGGGAAGGAAGGAAGGAAAGAAGGCAGGAAGGAAGGAAGGAAGAACTTACTGAACACTAGTGATTGCTCAGAGAATAAAAGGCACCTGTCTTATCAATGCAAAACTGAAGAATGTCCTTTAGACCATAAAGGAATCTGAGAAGCTTGAGTAGAAATCACAGAGTTTCCTTTTGCTTCTACCATTCTCCTGACACTTTCATTTGCAATAGTGAATGTTGGTCAGGTCTGCTTTTCCCCTTCTCTTTTCTTTACTTTGCATATTTTTTTCTTCTCCTTCCTCTTCCATAATGCGATTCACTGGACATAAATACTTTCCTAAACCCTAAACATCTGCCACTTACTGAGACCGGGGAAGCTACTGCCACATACAGTTAGGTTCACTTACTCACTAATGATCTACTTCTCAGCCTGAAATGCTACTGGTTGACAAAGTCTCAGCCCAAGTTGACGCTTATCAAAAAACTCACTATGCCACTATGAAGATTGGAATCAATGCCTGCCTAAAACATGAGCTACACCCAATACTATGGTCATCTATGGATGATATGGGATAGCAAATAGATTTTGAATAGTGTAAAAATTCAGATTAACGAATGAAGTCCAGGGAGATTATTCTCTTGAAGATTAAAAGGTAGCAGAGATGTTAAAGTGCCAGGACTGATAGGTGATGTCTGCTCTGGCATGGATTGGGGGGTTCCAGCTCATGCACCATAGAGTCAAAACTTGAATTAATGGCTCATGTGACTGAGGTGTTAAGTAGGGACATGATACATAATGCCTAAAGATTGGAATATTTGCCAATGTCCTGGGCAACTGCCTAAAAAATACCTGGAGATCATCCTCTGGTTTTTTTTTTGTTGTTGTTGTTGCAGTTTTTGGCCAGGGCCGGGTTTGAACCCACCATCTCCAGCATATGAGGCCGGCGCCCTACTCCTTTGAGCCATAGGCACCACCCCATCTTCTAGTTGTTAACCACCACTGATATGAATTGCTCCTCCTAAAGACTCAGGCTGCCAAGCTGAATTGAAGAACACCATTGAGTATTGTTCAAATATCTGGTCACCATTGGCTGAATATCTGGACCTTCCCCTTCCTCAGTTCGCCAATTCTGGGTCCCTTTTCTGAACATTCTGCCAAAAAGCTAAACAGTTACTCAGTAGAACCAATGGGCAATTTTTTTTTTTTTTTTTTTTTTTTTTGTCCACTAAGAGACAGCAGAGTAATGTGGTGAAAGAGCAATGGATAGAGTCAGAACTTTGGGTTCCAGTCCCAGCTTTGCTGCAAGCTACATAGATGTGTGAATCTTGGGCAAGCTACTCAGTCTATATGGACATTGTATTGCCACACAAGAAATGGTGATAATAATGGCGGTCGAATCTATCTTATAATGTTGCATGAGTTTCCAATAACCAGACAAATGGGGAAACTGGTTAAGGTGAAGAGGAGTGGCTGAGAAGGGGAATGAGTACTAAAATATACATCCCCACTATCAGGCTTTGGAGCTATTGCTTCTATGCACATTGCAGCATAATTTCTCCACTAAAACACGAGATTACATTTTTTCCATATTTCTCATCAGTCATCAACAGTTTCCTAAAAATAGAACAAACTGATAATTTTATTAAATTTACAAAATGATATGCATACATTACAGCTGACACTTCCATTATGCATAGTAACATAAATTCATCATTCTGTCTAAATTCCTATGATAATACGATAGGCATATCATTAAGTCCTGCATTGTTTTAAGAGCTACAATTCTTTATCAGGAATCTGCAAAGGACAGTCCCTGGGCAAGTCCAACCCCTCCTATTTTCGTAAACTATTATTGGAACGCAGCTCCGCTTGTCCTCATATGTCTTTGACTGTTTTCACACCACAACTTCAGAGTTGAGTAGTTGTGACAGAGGAAATGGCCTGCAAAGCCCCAAATATGTACTATCTAGCCCTTTACAGGAAAAGTTTGTGGACTGTGGACCTCAGTTCTATATTATCCACCTAAATAAAACAGCACCATTTCTTTTTTTCTTTTTTTAATTCTGAAATGCTAGAATGACTTCAAAGGGGAAATAAAAGGTAGTCTACAGTGGCAGAAAAATATTCATAGTGTTAAGCCATAATCAATGAGCCAACGTTAATTAAAGACAATGATTACAGGGCCAATTGTAAATAAGCAAGAGGTTTATTAAAAACAACAACTACAACGAAGCAACTATGTCTCCCTATAAATATTAGGGTTGCAGTTCATTAAATGTGCATGAAGAGTTTGCTGCTTTAGGGTTCTCAATTAGTTGGCTGGGAGTTGATAAGAAAGAAATTTGTTTTTTTCTCTATTTCTTTAAATGAAAGGAATACAAATTAGTTAATAACCTAAAAAGGATTGCTTAAAGTAAAAATCATTATTTTTAACGTGATCCTTAAAAGTGAAATGTATTTCCATGTTAATAAAATTTCAAAATCTAGCTTTCAATCTCCATTATTTAGTGAATGTGTTACATTTTTGTTTTTTAAATTTGAGCTAGGGAAGGGTGACTTAATGTCATTTTTCTTTTTACAAAGTTTATTTAGCCTTTCCTATTCCTGATGTGGCCCAGTAAGTTAGAGGTAATCTTTAAAATGATGGGATGGCTGCTAAGACATCACTTTTGGTGTAGTAGGTCATTGTGTTAGTTAATTTCACTCAGGGTCCTCAGCGGGGAAAATTTGATTGAGATATTATGTTTGATTTCTTCTTGTAGCTCTCCTGAAGACAGAATCACAATCTTTCCCTTGTCAGACACTAAAGCAGGAAGAATGTGAGTCATTTTCTCCAGGTTCCCTGATCCTTCACTCTGATGGGTCTCTATCTCAAACTTGCCTGTCTCTAGTTTTATGAGAAGGAAAATAAAGTTACTCCAACCTGAAGTCACTGAGTCCCCAAATTATACATGTAGATTTCTTGGTTTTTTCTAAGTTAGCTCCTCCTACTTCCTTATTTCTTTTGGCATGTTTTGAGTTTAATTTGTACTAATTTTTGTGAATGAAAGCAACTTTGCTTCATTCTCCATATTTATGTTTTTAGATTTTAACTTTTGTTTACAACTGAGTGATCCATTTTGAATGGAATCTGAAAGATTTGTTTAAGATTTGGCTTCCAGGTCTATATAATGGATTGTTCAAAAAGTGTAGGAGAGCTTTTCATGTGTATTATGTTGGTCATCGTTCCACTTGGATCCCAAGGGACAGGTTAGCACAATGTTCAAGAACTCTGACACTCAACCAGTATTCAGATTCTGGCCCAGGGTAATTACTTTCTTTTCAAAGTTATTTACGTTCTCTATTCCTAAATATCCACATCTCTACAGTGGAAACAACTGCAGTGTCTATTTCATGTACCTATTTTGAAGAGTAACTAAACTGATAGTTACCATAGGTTTGACCAATGTCTATCCAAATATAAGTGTCTATGACTTACTATCAGGGTCACAGAGGCAGACACTGATTGTGACCTTACCCAAAGTCATTGAGCCTCTTTTTCCTGCTAGGGTAGGGAAACTCTAACGTAAGGTACTGATGTGGAAAGGTCAGGGAAAATCCCTTTTCTAACACTGAGAATGTTACCCAGTTCTGTGCATCAATATGTAAGGAGATATAAATTGAATGCCCTTTTATTTAAGGGGAAGATTATGGAGAAATGTTCTGTACCATCAGCAGCCTCATGCTTTTATTTTTTTGCAGTTTTTGGTCCGGGGCTGGTTTTGAACCCACCACCTTCGGCATATGGGGCTGGCACCCTACTCTTTTGAGCCACAGGCACCGCCCAAGCCTCATGCTTTTGAAAGGAAAGGAGACAGTGCTGTAGTAGCTCCAAACATCACTGTAACCAACAGAGAAAGGAAAAATGATAGACGCACCAATCATTGTCATCTTGGAAACGATGAACCAATAAATACTGTCGTCTTTATTTTTAATTATTTTATAATTATTGACTGACATAACTGACAATTATTTTATAATTGTCTTCTGCAACTGTTTTTCAAGTAGGCATCTTGCCAAGTGAGAGAATTACTTTTTATTTGCTTCGGTCAATTTTAGTCATATTTTTTTCTTCCTTGTTTCCAAAAATATTCCTATTGTGTATAATCATGTCTTGTGCTTAATAAAATCTGCTTTGTGAATGCACAGATCCCTCTATGGGTAGGTTCAACCATGGCATGATAATTAGTTAGCATTTCTAGGTATATACCTAAAAATAAAGATTGTTACCAGTGATTTTTAAGTCTCACCTCAAAATAACTTATCATCTATTTTTTTAAAAAGAAGTTCAAGTGGATAGAAAAATATTACCAAGAATTAGAAAAATCTAAATTTAGTAGCTGGATAGAAAAATATTACCAAGCACGGTCAGTGCCATTTCAAGGCTTGGTTTTGGAATAAGTATCCACTTATCTAGACATTGGTTCTGTTGGTCAAGGCTCACTCACACGCCAGGTTAGTGTGGTCTACCTGGGTGCTTTTATTTGTACTTTAACAAAATCCAAAGGAAATCTTTAACTCATTTGCATAGGGACCTGAAACAGTTTTAGAGAAAGAAAACAAAGTATTATTTAATCTGGCAACATTTAGGGACTAAATTGAACATCATGAAAATTTTTCAGAATACAATAAAGATGGGAGGTTTATTTATAAGGATAAAAATGAAGAAAAAATTAACATCTTTCAGTTTCCCAGTTTTCTTGAAGGGCCCGAGAGCAAACCCATCTTGTAAAATGTACGGCTATGAAATATGAACACTTTCTCTTTACCCTCCCTTCCATGGGGCTCCTGGGGAAAAGTCAGATGCATTTCTCCATTTTTTCCCCATGGATTTTAATAAGTGATAAGTGATATACATATGTATTTTAAAAGAGGTTTGCATTCAGGAAATGCTGAGTTAAATGAAGTTAATTAGTTCTCAACAAATTATACGTACAAGTATTATCTTATTAGAAAAATGATCAAAATAAGAATTAAGAAAAAATCCTTGTCTTCTTTCTCCACTCCCAGTTCTACCCTAGTCTTCAGAATTAATAATGCTTCTTATTGTTTTTAAGAGTACTCATCAGATTCCTTTTGGCTCTGATGGTACATACTCATACAGGTACTATATAGGAAAAGCATATTTAAACATGCATGTATGTGTATTGGGTGGCTGTTTACATAAATAATCTCCATATTTTCTATATATTTTATTTTATAATTGTCTCCTGCAACTGTTTTTCAAGAAACAATGCCTTCTTGATATCTCTCTTCATCCGTATATACATATGTACATAAAATTCCATCATTTTAAAAGTCAGCAACATGATGTGCTGTCATTTCTTTAAACGTTTCCATCAAATATACCAATCTCCTGAAACATTTTGCATTCACTCCTGCTACAATAGTTGCAATAGATCAAAAATCTCTGCTCATATTAAACTAAGGATATTTTCTCAATTTGCATTTGCAGACCCATCCATTCTCATCTTCACAGGTCTTCCTTCTCTTGCATCATCACTTTTGCTTTCTCTCTATGTGTAGTCTTATCATGGAGTTTCTGAAGTACAGATTTAATGACCGACATTTGTTAGCATTAGTTTTTAATCCTCCTTTTTGTGTCGTCAAGCATTTCCTTGCAAACACACAGTAGGAGTGTACTCTTCAAACTTTTGAAACTTAGACATGGACTTGGAACTTACTTTGTCCAGTTACCTCTGGCGGAAGCTTTACAAGTCAGTGACTTTTCACATTTTCTGCCTTATGCCAGGTATCAGAATTTGGGGGTGGCCCAAGCCCTGTAACGATGTGACTCTTGCAGACTCCTGGTGGTACCACCTTGGTGGACTTGGGTAAGATTCAGGAGAATGCCCTGAATTACCACACCAAGTCTCTGAGTCTCTTCCCTCACTCTCTGTGCTGGGGTGCTGGAGTTGGGGGAGGAATGACATGGGCATTCCCTCGTGGTCATCGCTGCCAGGACTGAGCCAGGTGGTATCTGAAGCCAGTCCACTCTCAGCCAAAGCCCAAGGTGACTGCGTCCTGCTTATGTCTGAAGTTTACTCAAAGCCCAAAGGCTCTTTAATAAGAAGATGGTGAATCCTGCCTGAATTAGGTCCTTTTCTCTAGGACAGCACGTTTTCTTCTAGCCCAGGCTGGGTCTAGAAATGCAGTCCAGGAACTAAAGGCTGGATTCAGGGGCCTCAGGAGTCTGCTTGGTACTTTAGTTTGCTGTGGCTGAGCTGGTACCCAAGTGGTGAAACAATCCTCTGAGCTCTTCCCTTTCCTTTCCCCCAAGTTGTAGAAGACTTTCCCTGAGCTGCATGACCTGTAATTGGGAGAAGGGTGACACAAGCACTGGCATGGCCAGGGCTGCGGGTGTCTCACCAGGTTGTCTGCACCCCAGTCCACTGGCTCAGAACCTACAGAGCCACAGGAATTTCCCCCAAACTGTAGCCTTTGTGGCCTGACTGCCTTATGCATTAAGTCCAGGCCCCAGGCTGCTTTTTGTCAGTGGGTGGTGAGGCCAAGCTAGAACTCTGGGGCTAGGCTGATCTAAATGCTCTCTCTAGGGGCACCAGGAGAATTCTGCATTCCCCTGTCCCAGAGAAGCCCTGAGTTCCAATGCCCAGCCCCACAAACATTTGTCTCTGCCTTCCCCAGCACCTCGGTTCTCTGCTCAGCGTGGTGGTGCTGCATGGCTGAGGGATTGGGAAGGGATGGCTTAAACCATGCAGACCTAAGTGCTCTTTTTTTTTGATGCGGTGTTAAAATCAGGTACGTAATTGCTCACTTAGTTTTTGGTTCTTCATGCATGGTTGTTGAATGTGGTGTTCGTTTGGAGGGAGTGGAGGTTCTCTTCAACCATCTTGCTCCACCCCCTTCTCCTAGAGTGTGGATTTCGCATCCACACAAACTTTGAGATAATAAATATGTGTCACTTTAAGTCACTATCTTTGGGGGTTATTAATCAGATTAGCTAATTAACATAGCTGGCTTCTTCTGACTCAGGTATCCAGTAAAAATCAAGTAATTAGAAATGCTATCCTTAACAACCCAATCCAAAATGCTATTCTAGCTCAACCCGATTAACATATCACTCACCTTACTTTCTGTAAAGAAGCTTGCTACTATCTTATGTCAAACATTGCTAGTTGTCACCAACAATCCTCTCTCTTGCTTCCTCATTAATAGGATTGCTGGACACACGACTTTTCTGATGGAAAAGTAAGTACTATAATTTCCAGCGTCTTCAGAAGTTGGTCATTTAAGGCACAATCCTGGCTAGTGAGATTAGGTTGACATGATATATGAAACTTTCAAGATGCCTGCTCCTTCTCCTCACCTTTTGTCACTCTCATCATTGGATTCTGTAAGTGACCATGGCACAAACTCCAAGTAGGACCCTAAAGATGAGGGTTACGTGTGGGGACAGTGGAGCCAACAGCTGACAGTAACTGGGCTCTACAGGACTATCGTCAAAACATCCCAGAACCTGTCTAGACTTTGACACAAGAAATAAACTCCATTCTCTAAGTCACTATTATTTTGCATCTCTGTTATACCCAGCCAAACGTAAGCCTGAGTGTACATATATATTTGTCAAGTTTTGTTTGGTTCTTATTTTGTTTATGGACCCTCCTCTTCCACGACTTTACATAAGCCCCATCTACATAAACTCCACAATGAACAGTGAGTTTCTTATCCCTGGTTTTCATTGGTCCAACTCTTGTGACGAGAACAGTACTTAGCAAATAGCATAGTTTCGATAAAAACTAGTAAAATAAATGTAGATAGATGGTCAGTTGGGCTGATGTTTTGGTATTAAGAAGGCTGTGGCAAGAAAAGCTCTTTGTGGAAGGAGGAGTATTTATTCTAAGATGGATACCAAGAAGCAGACTTGCTGTAAGGAAGGATATATATACTCACAGTTAATAATAACTGCCAAATTGCCTTCCAAAAAATCACTACCAATTTATATTTTCATCAACAGTTTATCAAAGGAACTGTTCCCCTATTCTTTTGCCAAGTGTGGATATTTTGAATCATTTTAGGTTTTGCCAATCCTAAAATGAGTAAAATAGAACACTGGAAATTTGTATTTCCCTACAAAAGATTACAGTTTTGGAAATCTATTCAGATTCTTCAGATATAATAGGTGTTGAGATTCTCTAGAATGGATACATCATATTCAGTGTTTCCAAAACTAGCCACAGGTCCCCTTTTTCTTTCTCAAAGTTTTGCAAGGAACAGGAATTCAGAATATTACCACTATCTGAGAAATGTTAGCCTAGGTGACGAGGATCAAGTCTATAGATTCTCTACTGTAAACTTCCTGCTAGCTAAGTTGACTGTATTTTGAAGTTTCCATCAAAGAAATTCACCGAGAAGGGAGATGGTAGTGAGAGCAAAATTATCTTCAGATTGCAGTGAAGTAGGAATGATGCTGAGTTCATTACTGAGCCATTAGATTAAGGGGTGTGACTCTTAATTAAAATAATGGACCTCTCTAAGGGAGAGAAACACTCTTCTCCCTATAGAGGCCAAGAGGAAAGTCTTAGTCCCATTTACTTTGTGTGCTTTAAGAGTCACAAGTAGGGTGACCACTACCGTTGTTTATCCTGGGCCCCAGGATTTCAGTACTGAACCCAGGAAAATCCTGAGAAAATCTGGATGAGTTACTTATTCTAACTAAGGCTTCATTTCCATGGACTATCACTTTTTATAAAGCCATGACACCTATCATACAAAGAGGAAGAAATAAATTGAAGGGGAAGACTGTTAGACAGCAGTGCTCCTCTTAGAAAGTTGCCTGTTAGAAGAATCTCTACCCTAAAGGAATAGACAGCAGCAATAGACTAGTAGCCTGACTGTGCTCAGTCATGGGAGGGAGGAGCCCAGGACAGTGAGGTGCTGGGTTGGGAGTGGTGGCTGTCCGTCATCTCTACCCTCTGTAGCCAGTCATCTTCAGAAGGGCAGAAAAGTGTATTCTCGGGGCTATCACACACGTGACATTGTGGTACTCAGCAGGTGGATATGTGATCATACCAGATGGCTTTACAGACATATTGGTGCCTTCTGTTGGAGACATCTGGACTACACCCTGGAGCACCAACATGTGTCCTTTCCAGAAAGATGGCTTCCAGGTAGGGTGCAAACTCACAGGGAATGAGTCCCACGAACAAAGCAAAAATTGCATCATTTATATGACCTAGCATTGGAAGATACTTAGAATGACTTTTGTTAATTGGTTTAAGCAGTCATAAGCCTTTCCAAGTACAAGGAGAGGGGACTTGGACCCCATTTCTTATGGGAGGAACACATCTATCAAAGTATTTGTAATCATGTGTTATAACAGTTGCAATGGCCTTCATCTTTCAGCTAGCTCACCCACATCCCTTTCTTACTATTTACAAAAGGGAATATAATTTAACTGTTAAAAATCCCTGTCTTTAAAATCAGACAAATATGAAACTAAGTTGAAGTTCTATGACTTCAAGCTAGTTCCCCCTTGTTTTATCTTAAACTCCTAAAACAAGAGAGATAATAATATTTAACTGACAAAGTTATTGTGAAGACTCAATGAGATAAAGCCTGCGATGCTCCTGAAACATAGGACGTTCTCAGTAAATGTTTGCTATCACTTAGGCATTTTTCCCTATTATTTATACAGAGGCATTACCAATGCTACTGTTTTGGGACAATTTTGTTTTAGTTTCTCTAATTGTCAAATGATTATCTTCATGGCTACAATTCATTTGTTGCACCATAGTGGCATTAACTTTTATATCTAGAAGAGATAATCATCAACTAAAGTTAATAATCAACAGCTATTTATTGAGTAGCTATTCTGGATTTGGCTAGAAGTTAGAAAAAGACTTCAAATGGAGGAAAAGTTACAGAGATATGCATTCTGTTTTTATAACAGTGTAAATGGACTTAACAGACTTGGCAAGTGCAGCCCTACCTCTTTACTCCCAATTATAAACAGTAGGCTAAGAGTGCTTCCCACAGCCAGATGTGCCAGGCTGCTTGACAATGGTCACTCTGTGAATGTCCCCTGCTCAAGTTCCCTGTGGATGTGTACCAGGTGTGTCAAACACTGGGCTGAGGGATGCAGAGCACCTCAGACAGGGATGTATGCCAACTTCCTCTAAAAATTGTCTGGCTAGGCCCTGCAGCCAGATGGTTGGCCACTGGCCCAGCTACTTTTTTCTTTCCATTCAATTTCTGGTCTAAATGTTACTGTTCCCAGCAGTGACCTGGGGTCTGTAAATTTTGAGGCTTGTTGATGAGTTCTGAAAATTACTATGAAATAAATCTTATAAAATCTATTGAACTCTTACTTTCAGAGTGTTAAGTGTTTTATAACATTATCTAATTTAATCTTCACAAAAAATTCCTAAGGTGGGCACTATTATTATATTAACTTTACAGATAAAGTTCATTTACTTTACAGATGAAGAAACAAAGGTTTAAGGGCATGAAGGACAAAATTCAAAAAAAAAATTCTTAAATGCACTTATTGCAATGATGTGAATATTTTTTTTCTTAATAAAGTATGATTCAATAAGTAGGTTTTTGTCCTTTGGAGTTTAGTTTAGATTAGTGGGTCAACCAAATCTGACAAAATTGGTACTGATATTTGATCAAGCAAATAAAAATGCCATATAATGTGTGGTATCACATAATACATACACACATAAACGTTTTTATTTATTTTTTATTTCAGATTAATGTGTGTGTACAAACAACTAGGTTATAAGGTCTGCAGTTGTTAGGTAGAGTCCTTCTTGTAGTTGTGTTCCACACCCAAATGGTGTGCCAGACACCCACTAAGTGGGAGCACACCCAACCTCATCCCTCCTCCCCTTTTCCCTCTTCTTATTCCCCCTTCCCCCAACTTGAATTGAATTGAGTTTGTCTCTTAGGTGGGCATGTGTTAGATTATCTACTGGCTTCATATTAGTATTGAGTACATTGGATACTTGGTTTTTCATTCTTATGATACTTTACTAAGAAGAATGTGTTTCAATTCCATTCAGGTTAATACAAAAGATGTAAAGTCTCCATCTGAAGCCTCAAAGAAATCAGATTACACTTTCCATTTGATCCCATAATCCCATTACTAGGCATCTGCCCATAAGAACATTTGCACTAGATTGTTTATCTCAGATCACTTTACAATGGCCAAAATGTGGAAACAACCTAAATGCCCATCAACCCAGGAATGGATTAACCAACTGTGATATATGTATACCATGGAATACTATTCAGCCGTAAAATAAACATTTTTGATATAAGAAATGCTCTTTTATTCATCAATAATTTAATTCAAAGTCAAGATTTTTTGTTATTGAGTATGGACCCAATGATGAAAGTTTCCCATTGCTCTTTAGTCATTAAAAAATACTCATGTTGCATCATCTAAGATTTATGGCTTCTGCTTCCTTACAGAAGCAAAGTCCTTTCTATTTTTATAATAGTTTTCTCCAATTACTTAAAGTTTTATACACCTAATTTTACAATAATTTTTGAGCCAAATTTCTTTTATGACTTGTTTGATGGAATTCACACATGACTTCAATGTCTAAATGTTTAAATAAAACCTAAAGCTGAGAGCGTAACATTCAGCTGAAATAAATACATTTGGGAATAAATGCATCCTGTTCTTAGTATGCATGTGATTCCACCGGTAGAACAGGGGTGCACCCATGTACCTGAGGGTAGCCTAAGAAACAGCGTGTGGTGACTTATCTGCAATTTAAAGGTAACTTAAAGGAGGTTGGTGTAGAGGGCATACCTGGGGAAACCTTACTTATCAATACGATCACATTTCTTTCTATTCGCATCAGCACCTCTTGAACCAATGTTCTGAATTTTTGTTTATCATTATGTTCCTAGGATGTTCCTTTGCTAAAAATTCCCATGTCCCACTGGCTTGCAGAAATGAATGGGGCTACTTTTGGAATTAAGAACAAAACACAACATGAACTTCAAACAATTATTGAATGCCAAAGGAAATGCCACATGTGTGGCTTGATTTCTTTGGGAATTCTTCAAGAATATACAGTGTGATTACTCCATATTGAGATTGGTTAGTAATAACACTCTGTGACAACAGAAATGTTTATGTAGATCTTTTGTCTGTTTTTTGTACTGATTTATAAGATTGTCTTACATGTTCTACAGCTACCTGCCCAATATGTAGTCATTAGCTACATGTGGCTATTAAGCACTTTATTTATTTATTTTTATTTATTTATTTATTTATTTATTGAGACAGAACCTCAAGCTGTCACCTTGGATAGAGTGCTGTGGCATCACAGTTCACAGCAACCTCCAATTCCTGGGCTTAAGCGAGTCTCTTGCCTCCACCTCCCAAGTAGCTGGGACTACAGGCGTCCGCCACAATGCCTGGCCATTTTTTGATTGCAGCTGTCATTGTTGTTTGGCGGGCCCGGGCTGGATTCGAACCCGCCAGCTCAGGTGTATGTGAGTGGCGCCTTAGCCCGTTGAGCCACAGGCACCGAGCCTATTAAGCACTTTAAATGTGACTAGTATAATTGAGTGACTAAACTTTTCATTTTCTTTAATTTTAATTAAGTGTGGTTTGTGGCTATGACATTGACCAACACAGATCCACGTCTCTTAGTCCAGCATACAGGGCCAACTTAAATGCAGGACTAACTTATATGGCTTTCAGATGTGTATACGAGATTATAAAGGTAAATTACAAGAATACTTTCTTAGTTTGATTAAAAGAGAGTATTGGAAATGAATATATTTCTCCACACAAATGTATGGTAACTATGTCATAAATTATTCTTCACATCTCTGTATAATTGTTTCCTGTTGCTTAGGTGAGTTTGCAGCTCATTTATGTATGAAGAAAATCAGAGGACAAATGCTTTTCCATCAAGATAGAAACTAATTATTGTGTAGGATGACATGCAAATCTATGTAAATATCCATGTTCTTACCAATGCTTCAGAAAATGAGCTTATGATGAAATAGAAATATGCAAATTAATGCAAATATGAAAGCAGATCAACTGGGCAATCTGACTGTATGAAATCTAATGATCACTGCAAAACTACCTGGACCTAAGAAAGGTATTCAAATCATGTCTACTGATAATTTATGCATCTACCTGGATGTATTCAGGAGTACTTGCTAGATCATGTATGTTTCACTTCAATTTCCAAATCATATGTTTTATATCCTAATTTATATCCAGATCTCCCAAGTTGGTAAGTATAAAGAATCAAAAGTTTTGAGTTAGAAATAACCTATTGATATTTGTAAAACAGATATAAGATCTGTAGAAGATAATCAAATGATAAATTTAAAAATATTTTATTGCTATTTTGGTATTATAATGTTTTTATTTTTGTTTGTTTGTTTTTTGTAGAGACAGTCTCACTTTATCGCCCTTGGTAGAGTGCCGTGGCATCACACAGCTCACAGCAACCTCCAACTCCTGGGCTTAGGTGATTCTCTTGCCTCAGCCTCCCGAGTAGCTGGGACCACAGGTGCCTGCCACATCGCCTGGCTATTTTTTTGTTACAGTTTGGCCGGGGCCAGGTTTTAACCTGCCACCCTTGGTATATGGGGCCAGCACCCTACTCACTGAGCCACAGGCGCTGCCCATTTATAGTGTTTTTGGAGGGCATTTAAAATGTCTTTTTTCAACAAAAATATTTTTTGGATTATACTCTTTTATTTCAAATTAATATGAGGGTATAAATTTTTAGATTACATTGTTCTCACTTCCAGGGTAAAGTTCCAGTTAAAAAGAGCCTCTCGCCCAGGGGGCGTGTTACACACTCTCACTCACAATGTGCACATTAGGAGATCCTGCCACACACCCTCCCTCCTTTTATCAATCCTCCCTCTCTTCTTCTGCCAAGTCCTTCCCACTTCCCTCTCCCTTCTCCCCTGCCCCCATGCTAGACTATATTTGTGTTTTATTGTTCATATGAGCATGTAATTGTTTATATATTGGTTTCATATTAGTATTGAGTACATTGGATATTTATTTTTCCATTCTTGCAATTCTTTAGTAAGAAGAATGTGTTTCAACTCCATCCAGGCAAATGTAAAAGATGTAAAACTCCATCTTTTTTAATGGCTGAATAGTATTCCATGGTATACATATATCAAAGTTTGTTCATGGGTCAATGGCACTTGGGTTGCTTCCATGTCTTGGCAATTATGAATTGAGCCACAATAAATATTTTGGTGCAAATGTCTTTGTCGTAAAATGATTTTTGTTCTTCTGGGTAAGATACCTAGTAATGCGATTGCAGGATCAAATGGAAGGTCTGCTTTTAGTTCTTTGAGGATTCTCCATAAAGGATAATCTTTCCACTCTTTCCTAAAAGGCTATATTACTTTACAATCTCACCAGCAGTGTAGAAATGTTCCCTTCTCTCTATATCCACATCAGCATCTGCAATTTTGGGACTTTGTGATGTGGGGTTATTTTATGGTGTTATGTGATATCGCAGAGTGGTTTTGATTTGCATTTCCCTGATGATTAAAGACAATGAGCTTTTTTTTTAAATGTGTTTGTTGGCTATTCATCTGTTATCTTCAGAGACGTTTCTGTTCAAGACCCTTGCCCAATATGGAGGAGGTTGTTTGTAATGTTCTTATTGTTTAATTTCAGCTCTCTGAATATTCTAGTTATCAGGCCTTTGTCAGATTCATAACATGCGAAAATCTTCTCCCATTCCGAAGGCTGGCTGTCTGCTCTGTTTGCAGTTCCCTTAGCTGTGCAATGTACTTTGCAAGATAAATTGACTATGTTTTCCAGAAATTTAAATGAATGCAACTTTTCTGTCTTAATTGATTTAATTACATTAAATAACAAGCCCCCCCCCATATAATATTTGGGCATGAGAGAGGAATAGATACATGGTGACAGACTAATGGGAGTTAGGAAAATCCTTGTCTATATAAATCGTAATGTTATCTGTTGACAACATCAGTCATTTATCAGGAGGTGAAGATTCTTGGGAATACAAAGATTAAATATTAATGTTTAAAGTTATCATATGGTAGGCATTCAGTAGTATTTTTAGCCTTGAGTCTTGTGAAAAATCCTTAATGGTGGATTACACTTTTGAATTAAAAAAAAAAAAAAAAACCTTCTTCTGTCTTCACCAACTCCCAATTCAATTTGACAGATTTCATTCAGTTCTGTTCAGCCAATTACTATCACACAAGAGAATAAACTTCGGGACGTACCTCTTATGGAACCTTCAAAGAAAAAATGTTTTTCATTGAAAGATTCAGGAACAGTAATTTGTGCATGAGAGCAGAACCTTACTATGCATTAAAGTGAAAGGAAATAAACTGCTTTACTAAAGAAATTGTGAATATTTTGGTCTACGAGACTGATGAACATGCTGAAATTGGGACTGTGATTGAGATTTATGAATCAATAGTTCCAAGAGGATGTGGCTTGTAGGCAGCCACTTTTACCAAGAGACATCAAAAAGCATTTGGATTAATTAGTCTTGATAGTTTCTTGCCACTAACACCTCTTCCTGGGAGTAGAAAACCTTTGCCAAACATGTGTGTTCCTCCCCTGCACTCCCGGATTTCTTTTAATGCAAAGTAAAATAAGATACCTTCAATTTTTCAGTGATTACTAGTCACATAAAATTGAGGAACTAAACAAGTTCACAAAACTGGCTTGGTATTTTAATTTGAGCATCTTTAAGGAGCTTAAAGTCTTTATTGATAAATTTTAGCAACTTTTGCAGAGCATTTTGACTTATATTATTGAAAGTCCCATTTCACAGATTGCAAAATATGTCTCTATGGCTGGGCCAATAACACAGAGAGGTAATATGAGTATTGAGCTACCTTAAAGATATTTTTCTCGGTCTCTATTACAAGGATTATTCACAAATATGTGTCTGAGTAAGAATACTATAGAGATCTGTAAGTAAACAAATGATTTCAACTGCTTTTTAATCACCTGTTTTATTCATTAGAATAGCCAAAATACTTCTTCTTTTTTTTTTTTTTTTTTTTGAGACAGAGTCTTACTATGTCGCCCTCGGTAGAGTGCCGTGGCGGCAACAGCTCACAGCAACCTCAAACTCTTGGGCTTAACTGATTCTCTTGCCTCAGCCTCTCCAGTAGCTGGGACTACAGGAGCCTGCCACAAACCCACTATGTTTTTGTTACAGTTGTTTAGCTGGCCCAGGCCGGGCTCGAACCTGTCACCCTCTGTGTATGTCGCTGGCACCGCAATCACTGTGCTACAGGTGCAGAGTCAGAATAGCCAAGATACTTCTAAAACTATCTGGATCAATTTTTAACTCTTCCCCTAAGCCACTGTCAGAAAATATTACCAATGGACAGTGAAATGACCAAAGAACAAACAGCAAGCAAAAGAAAGTTAAGGAAAGACAAAAATCTGGGATCCTTAGTTCCTTCTATTACACAGTGAGCCAGGGATAAATCGAGAAATAACTTGATATTTTACGCTGGCAAATAAATTATATACCATGTTAAAACAAAACAAAAAGTGAAATAAAACGACTGACAAAAATCTCATTATTTCTATATAGCTTGGGTGTCATGTAATAGAAAAATGGTTGTGTTATTTTTAAATGATGTCAGCCATATTCCAGGCATGTTGTTGTATCTTTTTCTTTCTTTCTGGCAGGGCTGGTGGCTGGGATTGTTTGTAGACACTGCCCTCTTTCCTTTGTTCTATCTTCATCTCCAGGCTGTAGCAAGCAAGGTAGTTACAGCCATTCCAGACATTACTTTCAGGGAGAATACCATTAAAAGGTAGAAAGAACTCTTTTAATGTGTTCCTTTTAAGAACTCTCCAGTAGATGTTTTTTTCTACCTCAGTGGCCAGTATTAGGCTACACGCTAACTCCTTGAATCAACTGTTGACAGGAGAAATTGGATTGCAAAAATTGGTTTGAACAATGCAGGAGTGACCTTTGACCTGAATATGTTCCTGTACCCACCCGGTAAAGAAGAATGTGCGGCAAGAGGGTGGACATGCAAAAAATAATGGTATTACAGTTGGCCCTCTGCATCTGTAAACTCAGAACCCACAGGGCCAGCTGCACTACCCCACTTCATATAAGTTTGCAACTGCAAACTCCTGGGCTCCAGGGACCTTACCTCCCTAAGTAGCCAGGACCACAGCTGGGATTTGAGCATCTGGTGTTTGGGTTTCTGCATCTATCAGGAATACACAGGGAGGTCTGTAACCCTTTTGTGTTCTTATGATTGTTTTGCTTGCAGGCTTTCCAGTTTGCTTTTCCAGTATGAAGTCTTTTACTTTTTTTTATGTATCAGAGAAACTTTAATCAGTTTTGTTAGAATAGACTCTAGTCCACAGGAATAAGAATCCAGGAGATAAATTGGTTTCTCAAAATTCTATTGCTACCTTGGAGAAGCTGGATGCAATAAATTAGTCTATCTGAATTATGACCTTCAGAAGTTTTTTAGAGCTGCTCTTTTAATGCCCTGAGTAAATACCTGTGCAGTCAGCCTTCTCATTCCCAAAAGTTAGTCTCAATTATTGACTTTTGAAGGCTCCCTTCAGTAATTTAACTATCAATAGTAAAAAAGAAAGATTTATAGAATTTTAGCTTAGGAAAAGAGGTTTCTTGAGGACTATCCTATCTGGCTCAGTGGTTATATTTATTTAAAATATATTTATGTTGGGAAAAAATAGATACCATTTATGGTAGATATTTATTTTCATTCAACAAATACCCATTGAAATGTGTCAATTTTTTATTGTAATAAAATAATCATCCGTTAATTGAAAATAATAAGACATTCTTACATGTACTGGTGAGATGACACAATAAGGATTTGTTATAATTCTATTTCTTGTTTTTACATGAAATTAATGAAGCACTATAACTACATTTGGATTTCCTTTTCTGTCTGAATATCAATCCCATTTCCCCTCCATTTCTAGAAGAATTCACTATTAAGACTGGTGTGAATCCTTCATGATTATTTAAAATTATTTCATTAATAATACTTCATATAAATAATTTTCGTTGCTGTTGTTAAGACAGATGGATTCTCACCGTGTCACCCAGGCTAGAGTGCAGTGCTGTCAGACTCACTCACAGCAACTCCAAACTCCTGGGCTCTAGGGACCTTACCCTTCTAAGTAGCCAGGACCACAGGCGCCTACCACCAGGCCCAGATAATTTTTCTATTTTTGGTAGGCACATGCTCTCACTCTTGCTCAGGCTGGTCTGGAGCTCAGGAGTTCAAGGGAGCTCCTCTCAGACTCCTGTCTCAGCCCTCTAGAGTGTAGAAACTTTTCCATGAACAATTTTTTGGTATAGATTTTATTTGTTTGATTGTGTTAACCATAGCACAATAGTCACAAGAATGTACCTCATGGACTTCCCCCTCCAGGGAGCATAACTGAACAAGTGGCCCAGCTTATGCACCGTGAAATTCCTTGTGGCACCCTGTCTTCCACTGGCTGCTTCCTGACAATGACTGAGTTCTAAGAAGATACTAAAGCAGCCTTGTTCCCGAACCTTATCTGGTGACTTGACCTTCAGGACTCCCTGTTGGCTTTGTTGAACCTTCTGGAGACAGCAAAGGTTGTATAGCTCTCTTACACTTCAGCTTCTCTCCCTTCCCATCGAGTGTCAGACTAGCATGAAAGTCTAACGATTTTCCTCACTTTTTCCAGCTCCGTTCCTATTTCTCTTTGTATGGACATTTTCTCTAATAAAATCCTTGCTTGTTTTATCCTCTCTTGGTGACTGCTTTCTGCACAAACAGATGGTCTCATATTGGAGAGAGCCGATTTCAATTTGCATGATTTACTAACATGTTTTTGCTATCTAGTCATTGCTATTTAGACCTAGTTCCTTCTTTTTAACTCATCTATAGAATTCAGGTTATGACTATCTCACACCTGATTTATCTCTTCTCTTATTGGTGAGCATTTATATGATTTTGTTCTTCTTTCTATTATAAAACATGCTTCAGGAAACACACTTGAGCCTGTCATTTTATACTCATATTCAAGAGTAATTCCAAGGAACATAGAATTATTGGATGAGAGTATATATACAAGATCAATTTTCCTATTTGCAACCATATTTCTTAATATAAGAAAGTGTGATAAAACTAATTTATATTTCTCTCTATTTGTGTCAACGCTTAATATTGTGGGATGATTAATTGCCTAATGTTCTTATTTAATATTTTAGAATACATTCTCTTGTAATACTTAATATCTTTTCATATATTTATTAAAATATTTTAACTTGCTATCATACCCCCATACACTGTGTTATGAAGATATTTAAAAATCAGAATCGATAAAATTAATTTAATTGTAATCTGATTCAGTCACTTTTACAGAATGGAAGCGATTTTAAATACCACAGGAGAACCTCAGCCACTATTTATTTCAATACTTCCAATTAAATACATTTTACTGATACCTCATGGATGTTTTTAATATTGAAGGATTCTGAGTTCTAACAGATAATCCTATAAAGTATTTCTCTCCAGTTAGTAATCCCCAATGTTTAAAATCTCTATATTCATTTTCATAATCATGTTAGTAAGCCTTTTCAAGAAATTTGCTTTCTTCTTACATTTTAAATATATTTTTCAACACACTTTCAATTTGTGTATTTAATATTACTGTTCTAAATTTGAGGCCATGTTGGGCTTATATCTAGGAAGTTTCTGTTTGTTCAAGGGCGTGATTGCTACAGAAACGGCCTCTTTCAATTTTTATTATATCTCAGTTGTCCTGCTTATAATTTCCACATAACAGATTAAAGAAAAAACTAGTTTGATGCCTACTTGAAATGGCTATATTGGTGGATCAGTTGGGGAACTTTTATAAAACAAAGATCACTCAAAAGCTCAATTTAAAGTAAATGGGGAGAAATAGTATATATAGCGATAAATAGTGTATTTATCACTTAAACAAAAACAAAGCTCACTCAAAGCTCAATTTAAAGTAAACGGGGGGAAATAGTATATTTATCACTTAAACAACAACAAAAAAAGAATGTATCAGAAAATTACAGAGAAACTACGATTCAAATACTAAAAGGATACTACTTCTGTCTTTTATATCTGCTCTTTTCTTGAATCTGCTTCATTTTTCTTCTGGCCAACAAACTGACATTTTCTATTTCCCAGGCCACATGTTGGATACACAGCTTCTAGAGCATCCTGAGTTCTCCTATACTGGTTCATGTACTTGGAGAGCTGCTGAATTGGCTCTTTCTGTCTTTACGTTCCCAGGGAAAAGACTGCATGAGCTCATTTATCTTGGGTTATTTGCCCACTCCAAGTCAGAATACTGTATTCAGTATGATAGAGATCTTTTATACAGATATGGCTGCATGTACCAGCATGGTATGAAGGATGTAGGTCACAGAGTGCAGCAGAGACTGTTCCCAGACCTGGGAATAGGCTTGATAATCAATATAATAGATACTGCCTAAAGCTGGTGAATGTTAGATAACCATATGTTATTAAACAACACCTACGTTGCATTCAGCATTTGGGCTTGATCTTTGAATGAGTGGCTGAAATTTGATGTTATTTATATTTCAGTAGTTGTAATTAAAGTATCATGCCATTTGTATTATATGCCAGGTGATATGGCAGACTTTTTCATATGTTATCTCATTTAATGCAATAAACCAGAGGGTAGCATTGTTATACACTGCAGGATCTGTGAAAGTGCACTTGCTCAGATCATACTTTAAGAGAACCAGGTGCAGGGAGTATTGTTGATTGACAGCTTCTGACTGCCACCCCTTTGAATTTATGTTCACACCAGATCATTCTTTCCCTGGGCTGCTTGCTCCCAGCCAAAGACTAAGTCCATTGGGGATCCTAAAACTGTAGCATTTTTGTAATAGGCAAGTGGAGCTCAGGAATTCTCCACCTGCCTCTGAGATGTAATGTGTTATAATTCTCTTCATACCAAATTCTTCCTTCTCTTTCTCCCTTCACAGATGCCAGACATCTATCAAAGGTTTGCTTACTTTCATTCCATCTCTTTTTATTCTTCAGAGGCATTTCTCCCAATAATTCGCTTGCATACTTAAACCTTTCTTAATGTCTGTTTCTATGAGGACCCAAACTGACACATCCCCCTTTTATAGATTTGAGAATCTGTAGAGAAACTGTAAAACTTTCTCAAGATCATGTACATATTTCCAGTGAAAGGTAAGTGCCAGAATTAAACATAGATCTTTATGATGAGATTGCTCATTTTTTTTCTACTACATCATGATGCTTTCCACTATAGACCTCAAGTTTTATGAGAATATAATCATTACTTTAATGTGCAAGGCATTCAGAATAATATATGGCGCATAAAAGGCAATATGTAACTTAATGTTCTTCCAATTTTTGCTATTGTTCATGTATTATAAAAATTTGGAGAGTAGCTCATTGTGCAACTTCTAGAAAATGTGTGTGGTAGATCAAAAAAATTGTTATGCATGCTTTCTTTCTTGCATCCACCTCTTGTAATGTGACAGTGCACTTCTTTTTATTAAAAAATGGAATCTATTGTTTTTTTTTTATTGAGTCATAGCTGTGTACAATAATTCAGTCAAGGAGTACAGTGTGTGGGCTTCACATACAATTGGAGATATTTTTATCTATTTTTTAACAATTGCATCAGGGTTGACTGTATGACTCTCTCTGGTCAATGAGACATCAATAAACATGATATAAAGAGAGTCTTTAAAAAGCACGTATACACTGGGGATTAACTTCTAGTGACTTTGGAAATCTTTCTACCCCTACCTGAACAAGTCCAGCAGAGCTTGCTGTAAAATAAAATAGCATTTGGAACTGAGCTATGTTATTGATACTAAAAACCTCCCTTAGACCAAACATCTTCCAGATTACCTGGTAAATTGCTACAGATACACCAATAGTCTCGACCAGCAGGAAAACCACCCGCCTGAGCTCAGCCCAAATGGCTGACTCACAGAATTAGTATATATAAATGGTGGCGTTTTATTATAAGCTAATAAGTTGTGGGGTGATTTTTTACAAAGCAAAATTTAACTGCTTTGCGGAAAGGAAAATATCAGTAGTGGTCACTTTTTTTTTGAGACAGAGCCTCAAGCTATCACCCTGGATAGGGTGCCGTGGCATCACAGCTCACAGCAACCTCCAATTCCTGGTCTCAAGCGAGTCTCCTACCTCTGCTTCCCAAGTAGCTGGGACTGCAGGCGCCCGCCACAACGCCCGGCCATTTTTTTTTTTTTTGGTTGCAGCCGTCATTGTTGTTTGGCGGGCCCAGGCTGGATTCGAACCCGCCAGCTCAGGTGTAAGCGGCTGGTGCCTTAGCCGGCTGAGCCACAGGCGCCGAGCCTGTATTGGTCACTTTTGATTGCCTCCTCAGTGTTTATTCCTGCCCTTGTTCTTGTTATTGTTACAATAACGGTCTTCAGGAATTTGGTACTTACTGCTTTACTAAGCTCTCTCCAGTTCTAGTTGGGTAAATATTGATTAGTATAAGATAATCATAGCGATGCCACTTTTTAGCTAATGACTAGACAGTGGGTATGATGCTGATACATGAGTTGCTTAGAAATTCATGTGAAGAGCATTCTGGGAAAGTTGCCCTCACTCTTATATAAGGACACAAGGAAGGGTCATGCCGTTTCTTACCTTTGGACATCTTTCTATGACAATATGATGCTTGGAGCTTCCATAGCCACCTTGAGGGAACAAGATGAAAGTGGAGAGAATCACAAAGCAGCTGATAAGAATAGCTGATATCATTGAGTCACAGAATTAACCACCCCCTCAAACCAACTACTCCAGACTTTCTGTTATGTGAGATAATGTATTTCCTACTATTTAAGACATACAAATTAGGATTTTCGGTAACTTGTAGCTGATGGGATCCTTTTTGATACAGTTGTTAAATTTAAGCCTCTTAGAAATTCAAATACAAACTTTTGAAATGAATACATGAATATTCATGCAAGGCGATGAAGTCTAAGCACTAATAAACTTCACCTTTTAATCTTCTGTTCTCTTCTCTCCTCCTCTCCTTCAAACTTGCACAGAGCTTTACAAAAATATAAAGCAAAAAAAGCAGCACTTTGGTTTCACACCAAGATAATGTTCTCAAGTTTTCCAAGTATTACCGTATGTTTCCATTTTAAAAACACAGTGGATTCCTTTAAGCTGAATTTATTTAAACTGGAGGTTTACATGTCACAACATCAAATTACTAAAAAAAAGTCTCACTTAATATCTTTGATGTTTAAGACGAGGATCTGCACCCTTCAGAGAAGACTAGAATATTTGTATTTTTTAATAAACACAATTTTCAAAAATGCTCATGCAGTAGCTATCCAGGGAGGGAAATAAAATGAGGATGTGTGCATTTAATTTTCAGAGCAAAGTTCTATCCACTAGGATACATTTTGCCTTTGTATCTCTTCACCAAAATTCCTTGTTTCCAAGGTGTGTTCATGAATTGTCCCTGCCAAAACAGAAAAGTCTCATCACACTTTCTTCCAGCAAACAAGCATGTTGCCATCTCTTCATTTCACTGCAAGTGAGAAAGCATCTTGCTGTTAGATAGAAAAGAGGGATGTTGGAAAGCAGCTGACATGCAGTAAGTTTGATTACTGGCAACATTCTAGCATCTGACATGAGCATTACAGCCCAAGCCTGCCAATTATTCACATCTCTGAAGGACAAATGATTTTGAAGATGGTATCTATCCACGCAGGCTCCCAGAAGGTTGTAGGAATGTTTCTCAATTGCTAATTTGAAGGATGATCGTCTGAAAGTGATATTAGTGAGTTTGTGCCCTGGCAAACGTTGACAGGTGAGGCATTTAGACACCCTGAGTGTCTTCCTTGGGGATGATAGGGTTAATTATAGACTCCTCAGGTGATCTCATCTGGCAGAGAGACAGAATCATGGGAGATGCTGACTCAGAGCGGAGGCAGCTTATCAGTCCTTCAGCAAATGATCACTGAGTGCGGCAGCATGCCAGCCAGGTAGGAGCTGAATCTTTGTTAGAATCAGAACTCTTGCCGAAGATAAAGGTGCCACAGAGGGCAACAGCTTTGATGGGGAAAGACAGGTGTCTGCACAGCCACTGGTACCTGTGATGTAAAAGAATACCCATATGGACATGGACTTAAGTTTGGACAGATTTCTTTCCAAACTTAGTAAATTAAAATAAACCTAGGTGCTGAGGAATCAGTGATGCAAAAGCTATCATGATCTCAACCTTTAAAAGCAACTGAAACTCTGAGTAACAACCTTTATGGCCCAAATCACAGATTCTGTTGGGCCCACTGGCCAGAATGCTCTCCACAGTTAATACATTTTACCATCTGCTTCCATACTCTTCTCCCAGCCACATCTTCCAGGACTAATTCTATGACTTTTTTCTTTTTTTTTTTTTGCCTTGTGCCTAATCCCTTAAATAACAGTACCACAGACATACATACGAACCCTCTCATCCAATCTTCTTTCTGAACTGCTGTAATTTGCCATTTTCCTGCTGTCCTCTCTGTTTGGAATAAACTTCACTTCTCCACTGTCTACTTACACTTCCAATATTTTTTTCCATAATCAATATGACTTTATCTACTAAGCCTATGCTTATTTCTCTGAATTTTTCTTTCTAGGATTTAGTAAGATAGAGATCTTTTATCTGGAACAAAACAGGTACTCAATAAATATTAGTTTTTCTGCTTTGTTTTATCTTTTATTTTTATATTGTGCATTTTTTTTTTATTGAGACAGAGCCTCAAGCTGTCACCCTGGATAGAGTGCAGTGGCATCACAGCTCACAGCAACCTCCAATTCCTGGGCTTAAGCGAGTCTCCTGCCTCCGCCTCCCAAGTAGCTGGGACTACAGGTGCCCGCCACAATGCCCAGCCATTTTTTGGTTGCAGCTGTCATTGTTGTTTGGTGGGCCCAGGCTGGATTCGAACCCACCAGCTCAGGTGTACGTGGCTGGTGCCTTAGCCTGTTGAGCCACAGGCGCTGAGTCTATATTGTGCATCTTAACTCACATAGCTCACCTATGTGCTATGGTAGATTATCTGCAAAACATGGCTGCTGATAATACTTCTCATCCCTCAGTGCCCAGATGCTGCTTTCATCAAGTGGTGAAGGCAATTTATCCTCCCCTTAATCTCTGGCCTTCCTTTGGCCAAGAAATTGTGGCCTTACTAGTGCAGTGGAACTTTAAGGCTTGGGTCTTAAAGGGTCTTGAAGCCTGGGCTTTATCCTTTTGGGATCCGGCTGTCATGTTAAGACTTAGAGAATTATAGAAATTCAGAGGGAGAGAGATGACAGCCAGCACCAGCCATGCCTCATACCAGTTCCAGCCACACTTTCAGCTACATGCAGTAGCATAAGTTACCCAAGTCAATGCCACATTCAACAGAGATGATCCATTGTTAACAAGCCTGGTATGAATTGTGAACTTGTGAGCTGACAAATGGCAATTGCTTTAAAACCACTAAGCTCTGTGTGACTAAACATACCTCAATAGATGAATGAATCATCTATAATGTATAGCATGCAAACTCTTTCAGGGCAAGCAGTATGCCTTGCCCATTTGTAAATTTCCTAATGCCTAGGTTAATGTCATGTCAGTTAGTTTGTTGTCAATGATAGCATTAAATTAACATCTCACAATGAGCCAAACCTACAGCTTCTGTTCACCTTGTGTTATTAAGGTGATCTCTTTAAACCAGAGAGAATATGCTGCGGATATCGTTGGCAATTCTGCTGATCTCGCATCTCACATTGTATGCCACTAAAATTTGTTCTGAAATGCAGATTAATTAACTGATTTCAAGTCCACTATTCATCATTCTGTCCCAAGGGTGTTCTGTTGGACACCTCTTGCAATGATCCCAAAATGTGACCTGATATACTACAGTCTTTTCAAAGTATGTCTGAAATTATCTGTAGCCATGGAAAAATCCTCTTTTAATAATTAGAAAAAAAGGAGATAACCATCTCTATATCTAGTGCCCACATAACATCATGAATTCTAGCCTAGGAATCTATTTCCATGAATGTTGAGTCTTTTCCTTAGATTTCCAATCTTCTGGACAGTTCCAACTTTTCTTGGCCTTTACCAAGTTGTGAAATGTTGAAATGTTGAAAATGATGTTTAAATGGTTTAGTGTTGCCTTTTTCTAGACTTTCCACCCTTTTGAAAAATTACCTTCATATCCAATTGCCAGCAAATCTTGAGTTTGGCTTCAGATCTTGTATTGAAATGTCAGTGGTAGTGGCTAACATTAGCTTTGACACAAGCTATCCACCTCATTCAAGTAAAAATGTGACATCTTGATTAATTTTCAATATAGAAGAGATTATTTCCTTCAAGCTAATACCACTTATGAAATCTGGCTTTCCAGTGTACTAGACTACACTTTCACTTCTGGTTCCATTCAATTTATCGAGGCTACAAAAGATAAACCTACTACAGTAGGCTCCTTTGCAATAACTTTCTTTAATTTCTACTCTGTTAATAAAGTCATACTATATTTTTGTAGGACCTAAACTAGACAAATGAGTTGAGTCAAGTGTCAAAAAACCACAAAGCCAGAAGAAAAGAACAAAATAAAACCTCTACTTTTTTTCTGCAATAAGAAAATCAATAACCACCAAACATTTTCTAATTGTAAGTGCCACCTACTTAACTTCTTTCTAGAAGACTGAGGTTCTGAGTTAGTTGTTGCATATGGACAAAACATGCAGCCTCATATACTTTCAACCATTACTGTGTTCAATGTTCTGCATATTTTTGAGGAGGACTTCACTAAAATCTGCCCTTGAATTGCTCACTCCAATCTAATTGGCACATTAAGGCTTATATAGCTGAAGCAAGGGAAATCTAATCATAGTCATCTTTTTTTTTTATTTATTGCATTAATCAACATGAAAAAAGCCAGCAATCCCTTATATAAATGTGCAAGAAAGATGAAGAGAACCTTCTTTAAGGAAGACAAACAAATGGCTAACGAACATGAAAAAAATCTCATTATCCCTAATTATTAGAGAAACACAAATCAAAACCACCCTGAGATATCATCTAAATCCAGAAAGAAAGGCTTACATCATAAAATCTCAAAACTGCAGTTGCTGGCGTGGATGTGGAGAGAAGGGAACACTTTTACACTGCTAGATTCCTCATAAGTAGACCTATCATTTGATTCAGCAATCCCTCTACTGTGTAATTTCCCAAAGGAATACAAATAATTTTATCAAGAAGACATCCATACTTGAATGTTTATCACAGCACAAGTCATAATTGCAGGGATGTTAACCTAGGTGCATCATAATTCATGAGTGGATAAAGAAAATGTCACACACACACACACACACACACACACCCATCCATCACGGAATACTGCTCAGACATAGAAAGGAATGAAGTAATGTCATTTGCATCAACTTTGATGGAGTTGGAGACCATTATCCTATGTGAAGTCCCTCAAGAATGGAAAATCAAGCACCATATGTTCTCACTAATACATGAGAGCTAAATATTGGGCACACATGGGATGAAAAGATATAAAGTATAAAGGGCACTGGAAATTAAATAGGGGGAGTGTGGGTGAGATGTGAAGGTAAAAACTTACTTATCTGGCACAATGCACAGCATCCTGGTGACAGGAACACTGAAAGCCCTAACTTAAGCATTATACAGTGTATCAATGTAACAAAAACAATTATACCCCATTAATATTTTAAAATTAACAAAAGGCTATAGTGAGAGAAATTAAAATGATAAGAAAGAAAAAAATTGAGTAAACATCTGAAGAACATCAGATATGCGATTATTCTGAGGCAGGGACCTGAGAAGAGTCTGCCTTCCCACTGTTCAGAAGAATGGCTGCCCAAGTTCTCTTGAGTTTCTCTTAATGAACATCCTCTCAAAACTTCTTCCTTTCACTTAGGTTCCTTGAACAAGTTTTGGTTCCTCGGAGCCATAATTAACCAATGGGCGCAGTATTTGGAGACTGAAAAAATAAAGCATAAGGGAAAATAATATTAAAAGAAAGGAAAATTCATGAAATTGACAAGGGAAGCTAAGAGGTAAAGGGATAAAGCATAGATCTGTGTCACAAAAAGAGATGGAGGTGGGAAGAACTTCAGATGCTGAATTCAGCAAAATGGAGTCAAAACATGATGGTGACACACTTTAAGGGAAATAAGAAAGGCTAATATGATGGTTCAAGACAACTTAGGATGGAGTGAAAGTATTGCAAAGGCTGTGCCTAAATAGGTCAAGTTTTTATATATATTCTTTCTGACAGGTTCCTCAACTCCAACATTTTTGTCCTTTCTTACTTTTTTGAAAATAATTGAAAAAATTGCTTTTCTTATTCTTTGCAACACACTTTGTATTAAACTGCCCTAATTAAAATTTGAACTTTTGCTTTATTTATAAGGGATACTTAAAATGTTATTGCTACTGTGTACACTATTTCCCCTTTTAATAATTTTCAAGTAATATAATTTCTTAACAATATTCTTATGGAAAGGTCAATGAGGCCACAAAACACATTTAGCTAACACTTGGAATTTTTCCATTTGAAAGCCTGTTCAGCAGTTTCCAAGTTCATTTATTCTGCGTTATTTGAACTTTCTCTTGCAAACTATAAATGTTCCACACACACACATTGTATAAATGCTTTCCCCAATGTCATAATGACTAATAAAGGCTTACTTACCTGCTACTTAACTTTGATTGGGATTCCTAACCAATATAACCCTGGAAGTTTTGAGTATATGAAAAACAATGCCTTTATTTGTAGATAAATGCCTTTATTTAGTATAGATACAGAGATCTTGGTACAAGAAGACTCTGCTTTTGCAGAGAGGTGCTTTAAGGCACTTTGAAACGTTCCAGTCATGCATTGTTGAATGAGTGGGATACTTTGTGATAAATGCATCCTTAGGTGTTTTCGCCGATGTGTGAACATCATGAAATGTACTTACACAATCCTAGATGGTACAGCCTTCTATACACCTAGGCTATATGGTATAGCCTATTGCTTTTAAACATCAAATCTGAACAGCATGTTACTTTGCTGTGTACTGCAGGCAACTGTAACACAGTGGTAAGTATCTGTGTATCTAAACATAGAAAAGGTACAGTAAAAATATAATCTCATGGGACCACCATGGTATATACCATCCATCTTTGACTGAAATTTCATTGTAAAGGGCATGACTATAGTCCATCAATAGAAACCTGCACCAAGCAGTTTTTCGGCAATAGCACCATGGGTGCATATGGGCCAACAGGCTGGGCTAACTAGTGCATAAGCACAGCAGATGTCAAGTGCACAGCTTCACTTGCCCTCAGCAGTTCTGTGTGGCCCAAATCAAAGTTCCCTGCAGAGTTATTTCAAATCCCACATGATGTGTATGTGTCTGTCTGAGTGATTGCATGTTGATCTTTACACCCTCATGTGCACAGATTTGTCTTTATGGAAAGACTACTTCATTATCATTGTTCTGGTCAGATTTCCCTTTGCTCTCCACTTCTTATCATGAGGGCAGGGGGAGTGAAAGAAATGCCTGCCCACCCTCTCCCTCTTCTTTCTGTGGAAGACCTAGCTACCAGTATCTAAGCTCCTTCTCCTTCTGGATAGCTGTTTTTACATGGTCTCAGCTCCAAAGAGGTAACCCTGCCTTGGCTCTGGCTACTGTGGGGTAACTTGGAATCCTCTGGCTCAGAATGTGATTTATGTTTTCCTGGATGGCCTTGAGTGATCCATGCTTATATCTCAAGCTTGGACGTATCCGCACACTTTTATGTGTGCACACAATAGCATTAATATGAATGTTTCGATAACATTAATAATTATTCTTGCTGCTTGACTCTTATCACAATTGCAATAAACACTTGGTGCCTCCGATGGGCAAGGCACTATTCTAAGCAATAAAGTCATTTACTCTTCACCACAATTTTTTGAGGTGAATTCTAGTATTATCATTTTCCTTTTTGCACAGGAGGAAAACAGAGACTGGTAGGGAATATGTGACTTCCTTCTCTGTAGTCACACAGCTGGGACATGCAACTTGCACTGGCTCAAGAGTTCTGACTTTCACACTCACACCTTCCTACACCTGCACTTGCATATAAAATAGAAATACAGCTATAGAACTCTAGGCCCCATCCTCACCCCGAACCAGCATATGGGTGTGGTCACATAAGCAAATTATCAGAAAGTCTTCTGAGTGACTTACATCTGTAATCCTATTTAGAAACCATTGCCTTAATTGATGCCTGCTGGGTTTTTTGCATAAGTGTTAGGCAGAATTGGGAAAGACTTCTTAGGTTAAGAGTATTTTCTAAATCCTTTTTCTTTCATTTTACCTGTTTTAGCCAGAGGGCAGTATGATGTAGAATTATTCTTAATGCTAAGGAGTCTTTCTGGATTCTCATATTTCTCCCCATATGACTTTTTATTATGGAAAACACTCTGTCACATGTCTCATTCTTCCCGCATCTATCTACCCCTGGGGAGTTTGGTAGTTCGGAACTGGAGGTGTTTGAGGCATGTGCTATTTCTATAACTAAAAGAACAAAGAAGCAGCTCAGAAGAAGAAAATGAGTATCAGAGTTTTCATGGGATGGGTATTGTTCTGGGAATTGTTGTAACTGTGGCCACCCATAAGGAAACATAGACCCCACTTTAGGTACAAATCAGGTAATGTTTTATTACACCTGCACAGGTGGACTGCTGCCCCAAAAGGCAAATGATCCCAAAGATAAATGCAGGCAGCCTTTTATACCCTTTTTGTGCTGATGTAGCAAAACAAGCATGTACAAAAGTGGAACGTGGCCAGTTACAGGGTGGGGTTTACAATTAGGTAGTTGGCTCAAGGGGTTGCTGCATGGTGGCTCAGGGGATAACTCAGTAACCATGGGGACAACTTGGAAAGCCCAGTAGCTTGGGAAACTCTGCTTAAATAAGTTTTTACCATTGTTTTAACCATGGATAGGGAGTCAAGGGAACTCAGAACTTCCTTGTAAAAAACCTATTCTCAGGGAAGGAGGGAGAGGGTGGGGTCTTGGTGTGTGCCACACCTTTTGGGGGCAAAACATGATTGTAAGAGGGACTTTACCCAACAAATGCAACCAGTGTGACATGGTTTCTTGTACCCTCAATGAATCCCCAACAGTAACAATAAAAAAAGTAAACATTTAAAAAAAAAAACCTATTCTCAGAATTAACCCAAAGTTTAATTGGAAAGGTTGGAAACTTGTGGGAAACAAGGCTGAGACAGGCTGAGACAGACTCGGGTCTTTTGGGGGGCTGTTGGCTTACAATAGTATTCTTATATTTAAAAATCAGGCAGAAGTTTGAATATTATTCCTTTGGAGGAAGCTACATTGAGTTAGGTGTTGCTGAGGCCCTTGGCTTTGTCCGAGGCTGACTGCACTTTCCCACTTTCAGGACCTCCTCAATGACCTGTTTGCCTTTATATTCCTTTCTGGAGCCTCGGTCTATGGTTTCGTATATCAGAGGTCCCTACCGCTGTATTACGTAATTGCTCTGGTGAGTCTTCCCACATGGGTTGTGCATTTGCTCTAAATTCACCTCTTTTGGAATATGTGTGGTTTCCCCTGCTTTAGGAAAAGTCTCAGGTTCAGGCTCGATGCCTGTGACTCAAGCGGCTAAGGCGCCAGCCACATACACCTGAGCGGGCGGGTTCGAATCCAGCTCAGGCCCGCCAAACAACTGATGGCTGCAACAAAAAATAGCTGGGCATTGTGGTGGGCACCTGTAGTCCCAGCTACTTGGGAGGTGGAGGCAGGAGAATCGCTTGAGCCCAGGAGTTGGAGGTTGCTGTGAGCTGTGATGCCACAGCACTCTATCCAGGGGGACAGCTTGAGGCTCTGTCTCCAAAAAAAAAAAAGTCTCAGGTTCAAAGTTTAATAAAAGTGAGCTGCCATTTAAATAAAGATGGTGTCTAGGGGGCCAGCCCAAGTTAATGACTTCCTTCTTGTAGCTGGTGACTCCAGAGCAAAAGGCCCCATTCTGGCTGATTTTAAAGAGAGAAAATAAAAAGAGATGAGACGATGCAACAGTGGCAATGGAGAAAGCTGAGGCTGAGGGCGGGACAAACTCAGAGCATTTCAAGGCTATTGGTATGAGGTGACAAGGGGACGTGTTAAATAGTACCCATTGTGTTAGAGGAAACCTTAAGGAAATATGAGGCCTTTGGAATGAACAGCAAAAGTAATGAAGATCCTTTTGTTTTCTAGGCCCTTATGGGTGCAGCTGCATTTTTTGCTTTACTGGATATACCAATGCAAACAAAACACTTCAAAGGCAAGAAGGCCAGAAGGAACCGAAGGCTGATTCCTCCTCCACCAAGGGAAATACAACCTGAAGAGCCCATGGAAGCAGAAGCAGGCCAAGCACCGCCAGCAGCCCCAGACCCAGCCAAAGAAAAGAAAAAGTGACTTCGAGGAGACTCCTGTTGTCAGAAATGGCAAACCACTGCCTTCCCTGTCTCCTTTCTAAAATGGTTGCTTGGAGAAGAAATTTCTCCTTAAATGGATTTTAAAACTTAAATTGACGTAAACATTGTTTTGTTTATTCAACAAAAGTTACTGAAAGTCGTGGTGCAGAAGGCAGGGCACTCTGGAGGTGCTCACGATTTCAGGGAAAAGAGGGCTGGGCAAACAGAGGTGTGGGTGATACCAGCTGCTGACACCGTCATCCAGAAGGGCCCAGGAAATGTGAAAACCTGGAAAGCAAAAGGATGCATTTTGTCCACATCAATACTTTTTTGTTTGTTCATTTAGCAGGCCCAGGCCGGGTTTGAACCCACCAGCCCCTTAATCACTGAGCTACAGGCGCCCAGCCCACATCAATATATTTTTTTTACTTTAGAAAGAAATCATTCAAGTCATTGGCATGAGGAAAACAAGTTTGCTGGCCTTCCTTGTTCTTTCTTTGCAGTTTAGTATTGATCCTTTTGACGTTCACGCAGGAGGAGGGCAAGGTAGGGTGTCATCTTCTCAGATTGTAGGGCCTCCCAGGGTCTGAGCAGGGTGGGTAGCAGGGAGTCCAGGCCACAGTTTCCTCAGCGTCAGCCGGCCAGCCCTATGTGTCTGAGCACAAACCCAGAGTCAGGTTCCAGCTGGGCCTTGGAGCCAGGGTCCCCCCCGCCCCACACAGGCCAAACAGGCTCCTCCCCCAGAGAGGGCCCCATTCTCACTGGACAGTCTATCCATGCTGGGAGGAGAAGGGTCATCTTCAGGAGAGATCAGCAAGGCCCTAAACCAACATGTGAGTGATTCGCTGGGAGGAGGTTTGCATGGGATAGACAGTTTGGGAGGGTGACTGAGCCCCTCTGCTGGGAGGAGGTTTGCATGTTAGAGACAGTCGGGGACGGTGGCTGAGCTTTGGGGACCATGATAATGACTTCAACCTTTGTGCTCTGTGCCATACATTGGGATCACTGAAGGTGAGGAAGTGGCCGCCTCCTCTTTCCACCAGGAGCAGATCACACACATGGCTGCCACTTCAAAGGAAATGTAGTTGGAGGAAGCCACTGCCTATCCTTTAGGTAGGGGGATAGGAAGGGTCTGGAGGTACAGACCTGGAACTAGGGGGGACCCCACCTCTAGCTCCTCTGCCCTCAAGTCCACCGCTTTCTCTGTGGTCCCCATCCCACCGCCTGCTGGCTGGGCAGTATGAGGCAAACCTATTGCAAGGCATGAGAGCAACTAGAAGGAGTTAAACGGTAGAGAAAAAACTCAAAAATGCACGCTATCCTGTCATAAGACCCAGAGTTCCTCTCCTAGGTATTTAGCCCAAAGAAGTGATAACACTAGAACATTCAGAGTAAGTGAAATACTAGAAAGAGCTAAATGTTCAAAAGAAGATAGACTGAGGGCAGCGCCTGTGGCTCAGTGGGTAGGGCGCCAGCCCCATATACCAAGGGTGACAGGTTCAAACCCGGCCCCGGCCATACTGCAACAAAAAAATAGCCGGGCGTTGTGGTGGGCGCCTGTAGTCCCAGCTACTCGGGAGGCTGAGGCAAGAGAATCGCCTAAGCCCAAGAGCTGGAGGTTGCT